>VYXH01012807.1:29366-92114 GCA_013397275.1 Burhinus bistriatus | reverse complement strand
TGTGCCCTTGTGGCCAAGAAGGCCAATGGCATCCTGGGGTGCACCAAGAGGTGTGTGGCAAGGAGGTCGTGGGAGGTTATCCTCCCCCTCTACTCTGTGCTGGTGAGGCCGCATCTGGAGTACTGTGTCCAGTTCTGGATTCCCCAGTTCAAGAAGGACAGGGAACTGGAACTGCTGGAGAGGGTACAGCAGAGGGCTACAAAGATGATTAGGGGACTGAAACATCTTTCTTATGAGGAAAGGCTGAGGGACTTGGGTCTTTTTAGTCTGGAGAAGAGAAGACTCAGAGGGGATCTCATCAATGCTTACAAATACTTAAAGGGAGGGTGCTGGGAGGATGGGACCAGTCTTTTTTCAGTGGTGCCCAGTGATAGGACAAGCGGTAACAGGCAGAAACTTGAACGTAGGAAGTTCCATCTAACCATGAGGAGGAACTTCTTTCCTTTGAGGGTGGCAGAGCACTGGAACAGGCTGCCCAGAGAGGTGGTGGAGTCTCCGACTCTGGAAACATTCAAAACCCACCTGGACGCCATCCTGCGCCACATGCTCTAGGTGACCCTGCTCTGGCAGGGGGGTTAGACTACACGATCTCCAGAAGTTCCTTCCAAACCCTGTGATTCTGTGATTCTCTGGTTATACCTCTGCCCAAAAAACCTAAATGAGATGAGGGCCTAATGTCCAAAACGTATTCGCCTCTAATATTTAATTATGTCCATCATGCTTTTGGCTTGTGTCAGGTTGCACTTAAAAAATTCCTAAGCACTGTCTGAGCATGGCATGGGCCAGGTAACATTGGAAGCAGTACAGAGTGTGCCACTTCAGTACGTCCTCCTGCACTGCCCTCCAGCAGAATTTCTTCTCATGCAACCCTCTTGCTCTCACACCAGTCCTCAAATCGCTCTGAACTCAGCATCATCCTGTTAAAAAACCTCACTAGTAGGAGCTGCTTTTTTGTTATTTTTTTAATTAGATGAGACAACTGCACTTGGTCATAGCAGGATCATGGGTGCAACCAACATGCTTATTCTTAGAATCACCTAGGTTGGAAGGGACCTTTAAGATCATCAAGTCCAACCATTCTTACTGCAACCTAAGAGGGACCAAGGTGATCAAGAGTGGTGGAGTCTCTCACTATTTGCTTTTAGGCTGAGGGAAATGGAAGCAAGGCTTCCACAAGTCCATTGCCCAGAGCAGGGACAAAATAACCCAGCTAAACATGGCTTACATGCACACATCCAGCCAGAAACACCTATTCACAAGTAATGCATCTGACACCAAACTGTATTGGCTCTATGAGAGAGGGACTGCCACCATGACCCTCAGCAAACTTGGCCCAAGACCAGAGATCCTGCCCGTCCAGGTTCAAGCAACCCTCTTCATAATCTTTGTGAGGAACTGGAGCCCTCTACATCGCAGCTGTGGATGCAGAGGATGCATCCCACCCGTGATGTAGGGGGCTCCATCCTACATTTCCTCAACTGATGGTCTTCTACAGCAACTGCATCAGACAAAACAGCAGTAACCTGAGACCACATCTGCCCCTGTGTCACCAAGATAGGAATCACCTCCCACCTGTGCCCAGCATGTACATGGGGTAAATGGGATGTCTTTTCATGGCTGGACATTGGGAAGAGTTTACCATTTCCTTTTCCTTTCTTTTGCTTTCCCTTCCCCTTCCCTTTCCCCTTTCTCTTCCTCTTCTTCTTCTTTTTTTTCTCTTGGTTCTGCCCCCCTCCCCAACCCCCAAAAAAAGGTAAGTTTCACAATGAGAACTGATGTAGCCCATTGGCTGTGGACCCTGCTAATACATCTTTGTGCATGTGAGCCTGTCTCAACATTTTTTGTTGCAACACCTGGGACATTGGGCTTTTACTAGTGCATGATGATTAAGGTCATCCAAAGGAGATGATACACTTTATCCTTCAGGTGATAACCTACCAACATGGGTAGGCAGTAAAGAGCAGAGCAACCCAGTACTCTTCCATGTGGTCAGGCAGGAACCTTTCACAGAGCAACTTGTGCTCCTCTGGAAACATCCTCTGCTTGCTGGTTGGACACTGACAGCAGCAGTAGGCACTACATTCCCGATCTGTACAGCACAGGCTGCAAACAACAAGACCGCAGCGACCTGTTCCAGGAAAGACGGCCTGGCTCCACCCCAACCTCTTCCTGACACCAGTTAAGTGGTGCTGGGGGAAGAGGAAGGAAACGCAGAGCCTTGTAGAAGGTATGCTCTGTGAGGATGACCCACAGAGCGGTTGTGAAAGGGCAGTTAGTCCAACAGCCTCCGCTCTCCCCTCCTCTCAACCTACTTGCTGACCTCACACTGCTTGCACCTGATCAGAAGGAGTCAGAGATTGCTAGTCTACAGAGGTGGCATCTCTCGTCTCCGTTGGGATGGGATTGATCTGATGTGGCCAGCTCTGCCTCTGCAGGTTCCAACCCAAAGGAGGTGTCTGTCCCCTTTCCCCTGGGCCTGGGGAGACAGTAAAGGCAGATGCAGCACCCACTTAACCAGGAACTACTAACCCGGGGGGTGAAGCCTGCAGAGCCCAGTTTCAGAGCCCGAGCATGTCATGGTGCCCCATATATGGGGCAGGGGAAAGGGGACTGGGGGATGTGCAAGAGGCATATGGCCTGCCCTGTGGGACACAGCTCATGCCACAGCCTGTGCCTACTAACTTGTGGTCCCATTCAGGGGTGACCCTGTTAGCTGTCACAGCCCACATGGTGCTTCTGGCCTCCGGGGCACCAGACAGCTCTGGGAATGTTTGTTACTATTATTAACACAGATGTGGTGTCTGTGCCCATCTGCAGCACTTCCCTTAGCTCACTGGGGTGTCGTGAGGACAAGTACCTGAAAAGACTGAATCAAATGGGGCATCAGAGTAATGGAGATCGTAAGAGCACTGGTTATAACAGCAGAAGATGATGACACATCAGTGCATATCTTTCCATCACGTTTTGTTTAGTCTGATGTTTCTAACACCCGTGACAAACCCTTGTCTAGGACAAAGGCCCCTGAGGAGGCTGGTACAGCAGCACCAGGAATGCTTTGTGCTGTCGCCACTGCTGCATTCAAAGGGCTACATGCAGGCTTTCAGCAATCTGAATATCCCACTTTGGTCTGAACATGCTCTGCAGTTAGCCTCTGCCTTTTCTTAGTGTGCCTTAGGGGTGCAGAGCAGTGCTGCAGCTTGGGCTTTGGCAGCTGCAGGACAGAGGAACCTCCAGAGCATCCCAGAGCATGGCCTACCCTGCATTCCATGCCCCGTGTGCCCCATAACTGCCTGACAAAGCAGTTCCCACATACTGGCAGGCAAATTGCTGGCATGGTCTGATATGGGGTTCCTGGGTGCTCTGGGGGGCTTGCCCATCATGCCCGCAGGTTCCATTATCTCTACAGCCCTTGAGTGCAGTATTAAGGATAGACGGTCTCAGGGCTTCATTTAGCTTGCAGCACCCTCCAAAGCTACTCAACATCCCAGGGTATAAGAAGTCTTTAAAAGACAGGACACTATCTGAGTTTATCCTGTGGCAAAACAGGCTGGAGCAGTTTAGCAATCTGCAGCGCCCATTAACAGAGACGCTATGTGATTTCCAAGGATGAATCCATGTTCCAACAGCTTCTTCCAAGCTAAATTAGCTTTGGGATATACGAATGCAAAACCGCAGCAATTAGCAGATGGCTCAGGATCAAGTCTGGGACCTGATGTGACCGCAGTCAAATGCGGAGGACAACTTCAGCTTCTAGTTTGGTACTGTGTCATCTTAATGCAAGTGGGGTTTTGGTTTTGCTTTTAACTGATGTCTAAACCAAAAAAGGAGGGATCTATTTTTATTTAGTAAGATATGCAGAAGCGTTATCAGCAAAAATATTGCCTGCAGTGTAGAGATGTTACATTTCATTTCAGGCAAATGCTGCTAGGGCTGCCTGGGATGTGACAAAACATCTGACTGATTGTTCTCCAAGTGCTGCTCTGTAGCCCTTGGAAAATCAACACATTAAGTTTTCACTATAGGCAAGCAATTAGGCACAGAACCATTCAAATGAAATCAAAATCAAATCTGGAGAGAAAACTGCAGAACATTTGCTTGTCATTTTACCTCAGGAAGTTTCATTATCGCTGTGCTCAACACTTGCATGAAGGGCCTTGGGACAGCGCATCTGAAGATAGGGTCCGCAGGGCAAGGCTGAAACCCTAGAAGGGGCTCAGTGATGAGCCTGAAAAAATGTTCACAGGTTGCTGAGCATACATTAGGGTGGGAAATTCTGTGCATCCAACTAGCTCACCTCAGGCATACATCCTGTGCTACATTGGGAGAAAGATGAAAGGGCTTTCTGCCCAGTAAGTTCACCTGGGCTTTTCTGGTGCAGAAGCAGAGCACAGAGAGCGGTGGCAGGGGCAGGCTGTGCATGCCTCCCTCTGAAATCAGGTCACAGCCCAGGCACTCACCCACATTCAAGAGTTAGAGAGCGCTCCTGAGTCTCCCGATTCACCCATGGCTTTAGGGCTTAATGGAGTTAGCTTAATAAATGAAAAATCTATGCAGGGCCTTTAGTGATGCTGAGTCCCATGCCCAGGGAACAGAGTTAGAATAACAGTGTGTCCCTCTAGCTAGCATATCAGCATGAAATAAGTCAGACTGTCAGGAGCCAAACCAGCACAAATAAGAACAAGGAATGTGTATTTCACAGAGAAGGAACAACTTACCAAGGGCAGTGGTGGATTCTCCCATTGCATTCTCCCTCTAAGATCAAGTTGGGCAGTTTCTCTTGAACTATGTGCTCTAGTTCGATCACAGCTCTTGCTCTGAAATAGGAATTAGTTCAGCGAAGCCCTGACATCTGTGCTATGGGAGAAGTCTGACTGAATTGCCACAATGGTCTCATCTGGCCTTGAAAGTGGGTGGATCACTACCTTGTCCTTTCCCTTTCATCCAGCCTCATATTTCACTTTTGTTTCTTTTCAAGTCTGTTATGGTACTCATATGAAAAATCTGAGTACCTCACAATATGAATAACTTCTGATTCAGACTCCCTTAATGGAGTCTGCCATCCCTTTCTCTCACATGCACAACCAAAATCCTGAACATGCAAGTCCCAACTTGCATCAAAACTCTGGGTTGGAGCTAAGGCCTGTGCCATCTGCTCCTGCAGCACCACCCCACCAGTGTGCTTCCAAATCAGCACATCTAACTCTGTGTTTCCCCTTCTAAGAAGAAATTGCATGAAAAACTGAACAACATGTTTGCCTATGTTTTTTAATTGGGCAGTGTTTCTTCCTGCCTCTGTTTACAACCTACTTGCCCGATCAGAGACTGCCCACGTGCCTGTTTACCTCAAACAGGAATCAGAGAGAGAAGACAGTTCTGCACTTTCTCTGCTTATCTCATTTCTGGACTTGGACAAAGGTTGAAAGGAAGAAGAGGGCAAGCCCGGGAGGGTTGTGTGAAACATGCTTCATTTCTCCTACAAGCTCAAGGGAAGCTATTGCAAAGTAAGCAGAGATACCGGCAGTGTGGAGCCATCTTCCAGTAGGCTGGTGCAGAAACCATGCCATATTCATAGTCTAGGAAGCCCATTAAGTTTGAAGAAGGGACCACTGTCTTGCAAGCATGGGAAGGATGAAAATGACAGGCCTGAAGGTGTAGACTGAAGCCAGCTGGATTTCCACTTGACTAAAGGCACGTTTGCCTTCATCACATTCGGCTGTGCCCCTGTGCTCCAGGTTTGTTTATATCCATGTTATCAGCTGCAGTGGTGCTCCTACAGGGAGAGGTTTTCTATTTATAGGCACCAGCAGCACATCCCTTACCTCCAGGACTGCAGGTCAATCTGTGTCCTCCAGCTTCTCCTGCTGCTGACAATTGCTTCTCCGTCTGGACCAGAGACATAGGCACTCCTGCTTCCACCCTAAGAAAAAAGAAAAAGATTTTGTTCCCAAGCCCCAGTCTCTATCCCTCTCTGCAGGAAGAGAAGTCATAATGGTTATTTCTGTTCTCATTTTTAAACTCATGTGATTATACTTAATCTAGCAAATAAACATCTATGGTTGACATGCTGAAATACACTAATAGCTAATCAAGATGCTTAAAGCATATGGGAGTATTTCACATCTGAATAAAAAAAAAAAAAATTCTCCTGTAGAGTAAGGGGTGTCAACCCGAGCTCCAGACACCTGAGTGATGTCAGGGTGGGCTGAGGTTGTTCCCATCTCAGGGTGTACATTTTCACTGAACTGGAACTGTCTTTTCACTTACCCCTTGCCCCTTTCCCGAGCAGTCACTGGGAACATTCAGCTAATCAAGTTGCACTTTAGCTCATTCTGAGGAATAAATACATACAGTTGGTGTCTCTGAAAATCTTATTAAGGATTAAAGAAAATAAACCTGGAAATTACCTTAATATGTCATCTATTCCAACTACCATCTCCTCACAAAACCCATCCCAGTGCTTCACTGTCACCAACTTTAGAAACCTTTTTTCTTTTGCCTAATATTAATCTTTCTTGCTGCAATTTATAGCTTTCCTTCTTGTCCTATCCACTACAGAGCTGATGAATAGATTATATGATGAAGAATGGATAAAGTGCATGGTAGAGAAGTGGACAGTGAGATTAACTGAAAACTGGCTGAACTGCCAGGCTCAAAGGATTGCAATCAGCAGCACAAAGTACAACTGGAGGCCAGTCACCCGTGGTGAGCACCAGGGCCTGATGCAAGGGCCTGGTCTGTTTAACGTCTTCATTTGATACTGGGACAGAGTGTACCCTTAGCAAGTCTGCAGGTTGCACAAAACTGCAAGGAGAGGTTGATGCAACAGAGGGTCGTGCTGCCATCCAGAGGGACCTCAACGGGCTGGAGAAACGGGCTGACAGGAATCTCATGAAGTTCAACAAAGGGCAATCGAAATCCTGCTCCTGGGAAGGAATAACCCCATGCCCCAGTACAAGCTGGGAGCTGACTGGATTGAAAGCAGCTTAGCAGAAAAGGACCTGGGGGTCCTGGTAGACACCAAGTTAACCTTGAGCCAGCAGTGTGCCTTTACAGCAAAGAAAGATGAAAGCTTTGTGGTCTGCATTAGAAAAAGTGTTGCCAGCAAGTCAAGGGAGGTGATCCTTCCCCTCTGTTCAGCACTGATGATACATATTTGGAAGGCTGCATCCAGGTCTGGGCTTCCTAGTAAAAGAGAGATATGGACATACTGGAGCAACTCCAGCGACTGGCCACAAAGATGATTAAGGGATGGAAGCATCTGACATATGAGGACAGGTGTCAGATGCTGAGAGAGATAGGCCTGTTAATCCAGAGAAGAGAAGGCTCAGAGGGATCTTCTCCATGTGTATAAATACCTGATGGGAGGGAGTAAAGAAGACAGAGCCAGACTCTTCTCAGTGGTGCCCAGTGACAGAACAAGAGGAAATGGACACAAAATGAAGTACAGGAAACTCCATTTAAATATAAGAACAAACCCTTTCTAAGTGTGATTGACCACTGGCGCAGGTTGCCCAGAGAAGTTGTGGTATCTCCATCCTTGGAGATATTCAAAACCCAACAGGACACGGCCCTGAGCAACCTGCTGTAGCTGATTGTGTTCATTATATGGGCTTGGACTAGATGATTTCCAGAGGACCCTGCCAATCTCAGTAATTCTGTGGCTCTACAATTGTATTTCCTTCCCCTCCCAGTAGCCTTTTACATTCTTGAAGGTAATTACCATATATCGTCCCTCAATTCCAGTTAGTTCAATCTTTCTTCAGAAGAAATATCTCACTGCAGGCTCCTGCGCCTTCTTCAGTCTCTTTTCAAAGTGCAGTGGTCCACACTGGGCACAGCACTCTACCTGGACTTGAGTGACAACAGTAAGTTTCAGAGTTAACAGGTCACAGAGAGAATCAGGTGAACAGACAGATCTGAAAGAGAGAGAAGAAAAGGCTAACAAGCAGAAAACAGCTGCTATTTACCCACTGAGAGCCAGCAAAGAGTTAAAAAATTTTGTTCTAGGTATTGTAGATATCTTCAGAAATTTTCTAAAACTTTACATTATACCTGTTTGGGAAAGAATGTGTTTGGTTNCCCCCGCCTTCCTTATATTAAGTTCTTCAGTTGTTCATTTTTTGAAAAACAAGGGATTGAGCATCAGCCTGGGCTTTCCAATACCCATTTTGTGCCAGCCACTCCCTTGAAACCCCCAGGGGGAGTTGGCAGCCCTGCCACCTCACCTGAGACCCAATTTCCCCCGTGCTCCCAGCAGAGGACTAGCTTTTCAGAGGGCAGACGATGCTGGTGAGCTCCCCTATGCTGTGCCTGTGAGCTTGGCAGGGAGTGGACTCTTCCCAGTACTCCAGAAGCCAGGACAGGAGCCAAGAACCAAGAGCAAGAGCAGCCAAAACAATCAACTTCAATGTGCTGTACTCTAAAAAATATGAGCATGTGTCAAAGTAGGAAGGCTCACAACAAGGGGTTGTCTTGGGCTGGCTTGTTTATGGTTTCATTCCTCACCCCTGCCTCCTTCTCCCTCGTCTCTGTTGCCAAACACAGGTACGCAGCCTGTTTCAAAATACAGTAGAAATTAAGAGAAGAAAAAATTACTTAAAGTCACACAAATATGAATTCCTCCCTCATAACGAAGGCCACTTTCTTTGTACCCTGTCAGCCTATTATGCACTGACAGTTTTCACCCCTGCAGAGCAGGCACCAGATGGGTAAGGGAGGGAAGAAGTTGTGCTTTTCCTTGGCTAATAGCTTTATTCTGAAAAACTAAGGAGGTTGTTTTGAGCTGCTTGATGGTTTCTGCCTGCTGTATTACTAAAGCAAAGATGGTGAACAGCACAAAAAGTATCAGGCAGACAGACTTCAGAATGGAGTCACAAACTGGGACAAAGCAAGAGAGGATGCTACCAGAAGAAGATGGCAGTAACCAGTGACTCCCAAGCACCCTGAGGTATTTACCTGTGAATAAACCTGTGCCATTTCCTTATAGTCCAAAGACCTGCCATTCTCTTCAACCCAGGGAAAGTTTTCAAACCTTCTAGCCTGCTTGGGCAATATCCCCTCAAACCAAAGAGGCCATTCCCAGAGCAGAGACAAAACCAAATAACTCACTGTTTAGAAACTACTTAGCAATATGCTTGCAAAATTAGGAAGGGGGCAAACCTTAACTGGTCTGATATGTATACTCTGATATTGTATGTGTCTGTTTCATGGCTGGTTTTAGCTGCAGTCTTTCTCTATGTATTTCTTTTGAATGTAAAGATCTGGATGTAGTACCAATGTGTACTTGTATAACTCAAGAACGTAAGATCTAAACACAATGTGGATATAGGAATCAAGAAAAAAATGTGTTATTATTTTGAGTGAAGCACAATGACAAAATCAGAATTTAAACCCTGTCTTCTTGTCCCAGGTATGAAATGAAGAATTCAGTTTTAAAGCTTTTTTTCCCCCTCCCTGATTTGGCAGGCCTATTAGTGAGCAAGATGACATCTGCTGATCTTTCATTAGAAGGGCTTTTAGCTCTTCACCTGCTTGGCTGGTTACAGTGACAGCACTTCAAGGGGGTGGGGGGTTGGCTGACCTTGATGCTGGGGGTCTGAGGTGTTGGTAGACACCTCCTGAGGCTTGTCCTGCAGAGCAGATCATCAGTTGTGTCCACCC
Source organism: Burhinus bistriatus (assembly GCA_013397275.1). Classification (NCBI taxonomy): domain Eukaryota; kingdom Metazoa; phylum Chordata; class Aves; order Charadriiformes; family Burhinidae; genus Burhinus; species Burhinus bistriatus. The sequence continues at coordinate 82,454 of VYXH01012807.1, read as the reverse complement.
CGTTCTTTGATACGATAACAGACTTACGGACATTTACTTTCTGGTTGAGGCTTCCATCACAGTCCACAAAGCAAAAGATGACAGGGACCAACTCTGGTCTCCTGGATGGATCCAGGGACCCATTTTACAGGGATTATCACTCTGCTCTGCCTGCTGCAGAGGACAGGACCACCTCCTTGGCTTCTCCTCTAGGTGAGGTGATCTCTGTAGAGGTGTAGGTGAGGCCCTGAGTCTTCAGTTTCCCTGAGAGCACTGGTGATGCTGCACCCGTTTTTCTTTCTACTAAACTTTCCTAGCTTTATTAACATCTGAACTCTGAGAGATAGTGATAAATGTAACTCTGTCATCCCCGTTTTCCTTCCATTTTTACATATTGCAGGCTAGGTACTCCTGAATTAGGATATCTATTTCCAGAATAGCAACAATGGATTTCAATCTCTGATGTACTTAATGAGAAATTATAAATTAATAGTCCTTCTTCACAGAAGATCTATGCTAAATCCATGTGGGATCCTTAAGAACTGCATAGTGAAAATAATTGACTGGCTGTACAGCTGTAATAAACACAATTTAATCTAGGAAAATCAGGACGGTCTAAAATTTTAAAAAAGCACTAAAATCACATGGCAAAAGGGTTTAATGTGTCCTCAGCAGAGCTGGCTATGCTAAATTTAATTAAGGAGTTCTATTTGTGTCAATAAATTATCATCCAAGGTGAAATAAAAGTAATTCAATTTGTTAAAATTCAATTTTATTTAGGTGTACAATTAGTGGGTTTATCCTATTGCAAAATAATTCAGCCAAGAAATCAATTTTAGCGCCAACAGAGTACAACTGAGTCTATAAACAGTCTTCCAATACTAACTGGATACAGCTATGGACAGGATGTTTTATATAAATGGCATATTTCTCTTTCATATACACACACAGATGAAGAGATTTATCTGTAACCATTTCCTAAAAATCATTAGTTGAATGCTACTATAATACTACTAAAACTAATAACAGTCTTTTCTTACAGAAATTGCTGAAGGCAGCTTCAGGAATGAGACAAAGTGAAAAAAAAAAATACAGCGTTCATAATTTTGTCTGTCTGCACCTCTGTTTTTTTCAAAGGCTGTGTCTTAGTCCTGTGTTTGTTCTGTACTGTTTTCCCGTAAACTATGGATGAAATCAGATCAAGAAAATGGTATGAAGAACAAGTCTAAAGGACTCTTGCAAGTGAGCTCTCCACCATCACATTGCTGCAGCAAGGATGAAAAAAATTTCCAATGCTGCCAACTACACCAGGATGCCTGCTAACCAGTCAGTAGGAGAAGCCTGGTTGTGGAGGATGGGCAAGATGTGCTCATGCATATTTTATCTAGGAGGCCTTGATAAACCCACCAAAAAGTGAATTGCAGCCCAGAAAGATAATTGCTATCACTGGGAAACTGTCACATTGCCTAACCTGAGACACCCACTAGGTAATTAAGGCAGTAGCTGCCTAATGTGTTTGCACTGGCAAATCTGGTCACCCCTCTTTTTTCCCAACTCCACTGATTACCCATCCTGTATGCATGTTAGCTCACTTCAGGAGTGAACATGCAAGAGGAAACTCAAGCACCTCGAGAGGACAGCGTCTCCCAGGGTCTGCAAAGAGACGGCACTTGGAAAGCAAGAAATTTGGCTGCCTCCACAGGAGACACTCCTTGGACTGTATCTCAGCGGACTTTGCTCTCTAAATCTTTTTCTTAGTGACAGGGAAAGGCATGCCCTTCCTCTTACAAAAAGTCCTTCTCTGAAGGCTGGAAGAAAAGCCATGTCATTAATATATGCATTTTGAACAGAGAAAATGCCCTATATACGTCTGTGAGTGTACACATGTATGAGTGGATGCGTTTTTAATGTTTCAGTTGCTATGCAGGGAGGCTATGGTCAGTCCAGAGATTGCTAGGCTTGAGCGGTCAGGAATTACTCCCACCACACCTATTTGCCCTACGATCTCTGCCTGATGCCATCCACAAATACAATAACCTAGCAACAGCTTTATGAGGCCAGTTCACTATAGAGTACATCAGGACCCACAGCTTTAGGATGGAGAATGATATTTGTAGGTGTCGTATTCTCTTTCACTGTGGTTATTAGCTCTTGGGGTACAAGGAGGGCTGGTGGTAGGATTTGGGTTTACGGTAAAGATACATTCTAATGCTGTTTCCTTCTGGATTCTACACAGCCCCCAGAATTAGGCAGAAAGATGGTATCAGGGACCAATACATTATTTTTGTTTTTATTGTGGTCCTCTTGCTAAAGTTAAGGGTACAGTTGGGATTGGAATTAGAGTGAGGACAGCAACACTTTCTAGAGGTCCGTCTATTCTAAAGGGTGTAAAACACTAGGAAAATGACCGGTGGTGCTGTGACCAAGGCCATCGATTCTCTTTTCCCATAGGGAATGATCCCTTGGCTATTGGCAGGCACAGGGGACGGGTGTACTTGGCTTGTGTAGTTCACTTCAATGAGGCACAAATCACTGTAGAGCCTTCAACAATGTAAGGACAGCTGGTGTTAACATAGGTAAAATTATGGGCTCCTTTAGGGAGGGGTGTCGCATCCTGTCTGTGAATAACATTAGGGTTTGTCTTGGGATTATAGTTATAGCTTGGAGAATATAAAATGTTAGAAGCATAACTACTTCTTGCAATATGCAAGGCCTACAGAGATAGTGAGAGGATTTGTGTTGAGAAGAGGAAATTCTCTTCAAGCCCTTTTACAGCACAGATTGGTTCCTTGACTTATACCTGTGATCAGGTTTGAAGAGTTTGGAAACCTTCATGAGCCCAGGATATTGCTGAATGCTACAGCATTTATGCAGCTACAAAGAAGACAAAGGTCGGCAAAGGTCCTTTCTCCTGCACGTGGTCTTTTACTGCAGGGATTGGTCTCCTGACATCAGTTAGGGGTGGGGATAGTGTCTGCAAATGTCAGCCACAGGTGCACCATATTACCACACTCTCCACTGCACAGAGGCAGAAAGCAGCTGGTTTCAGCAGTGATCCATACCCTTCCAGCATAGGGAAAAGTGTAAAGCCTAAAGCGTCAATGGACAAGCCTGTTCCCACATGTGGCAAGATGAGCTGAGGAAAAGAGACACTCTGGTATTGGTATGACTGGGCAGGGGCAGGGACCATTAGGCTTTGCTCTCTTCTTCTGCAGGGACTGATCACTTGGGGTAGCAAACATGTGAGGCAATTTATATTTTTTAAGAGCCCTTTGAGTGTTGTGTGGCCCACAGTCATGGTAAAAGTAGAGACCAATGCTCTCTTTTACTGTGGGGATTGCTGCCCAGGGTACACTTAAGGTAAAGATTTGAGCTGGGATTATCTTTTCTCTCTCCCCAGCTTGTTTCTGCAGCCTTCTGCAGCGCCTGTGTGGCAGTTCATTCCTTCTGGAGTAGATCAATCATCTCCCTCCCAGAGGAAATCTGAGCACAAGTGATGGAGGAACAATGCAGACAGATATTGTGGCCACAGGTGCCATTGTATCCAGCTTTTCCCTCCCAGCACAAGCTCCAGCAGTGTCCTAGCAAGCCTTGCAGCCTCCCCCCTTGTCCCAGGGGACAGATCACGTGCCCATCACGCAGGCACCAACCAAGGAGTCTGTGATACAACCGTCCCTGGCATTTAAAGCACTTTGGATTTAAACCACACACACATACATAAAAGAGATCTCCATGTCTCAGAATCACAGGAGTTGCACAGTGGATCAGGGAAGACTGTGGTCAAGGAACATCCTGGCCACTCCACACCAGGGGCACAGCCCTGACCACTGTGGACACGAGTCATGTCACACCAAGCAGCAACACTTCTCTCCGTCACACCATGCAGAGACAGCAGTGAGAAAGGAATTTAAACCGTTTAGGGAAAAGGAGCTCCAGAGGACTTCTTTCCTGCACTGACCACTGAGCCTATATTTCATGGTCAGTCAGGTGTTATAGATATTTTTCTTCCCACAACACTTCATTCCTTCACATAGTTCCCAATTTTATTTTTTTGGTCCATGGTTAGTTTTGCTGCAGGGTGATGTAAAGCCATAGAAGAGTTTATGTAATGGCAGGATAACTTGATCCAATATAAAAGATGGAAATAATATTATTACCTGCCAAAAAAAAGAAGGAAAAGAAAGTGATTAAATTTGTGATTTCAGATTTACAATAATTTTCAACTTAAAAAAAAAAGAAAAAAATCTTTGTTTTTACTGTAATTTCTGCCTCAAGTCTTCTGCATGTTTATCACGTATGAAACAAATATCAACTCTTCACACCACCTCATCTGTAACACTGCATAACCCAGAACTACTAATATCAGGCATTTATGTAATTTTCTTCAGATGAGCAATACTTTTTAACTCATTAGAAACATTCACCCACGAACAAGATCATAAAGGTGCCTCGGAGTGAAACATCAGCCATGGGTGAGAATCTCTTATGAACTGTAGCAGCTTCAGGATTTCACCTCATACCACAGACACAAAGCCATGATGCAATAAACAATCTTCAGTCAAACAGACACAAAGAAGTTTAGGATCTATTAAGACCAAGAAATAAGGTCATGAAGGAAGCTTGTGGCATGACCTGAACATTGGTGATGCACCTCTGACACTTACATTTTGTGCTTCCAGCCCCCAAGCCATCTTTTCTATCACTCCTAGACATCTGTCTTCATCCACATGGCAAATAATGGATGAGTTAGGGTTTATTCTGGTTGTAAACCAGTTCAGTTGCTTGTGGTGTTGATGACACTGGCAAAGAGAAGTTGTCTTTGAACACTAAGGTAGCTTTATGCATGCAAATATTCTTGATTATGAGCATCAGTTGAAGAAGAAAAGAGTAAAACCTTACTAGTTCGTTCCTGTTTAAACCAGTTATCTTGCCACCCTACAACATAAATCAACATATTCAGGAAAAGACACATTTACTAAGCTTTACATTCAACCAACCTTTGTGTAATAGGTAGCTCCAGTCTTTCTGACCTTACACGTCTTTCTTGAATACTGCTGGGCAGGAGAGGTGATTGCAACAATCCAGCAACGGGTGCAGCTGAAGCAAGAACCTTTTACCTCCGTCTCCATAGGCAAATGTTGCTTGGATATGCAGAAGAGTTACATGTCTCTCACATTCAGTTACATTCAAAATCCTTCTAAAAAGGACATTGGCATCTTAGACCAGAGCCAGTCTGGAGGAAGCTTTCTGGTCACAAATGCAAAGAGCGTAGATATATTTTTATTTCTCTTTTAAACACTGATTACCAGGAAGCGGAAGTGTTTTTAAATGCCTTGGTTCCAGTGTCCCGAGGTTTTTAATGGGAAGTGAAAACGATGAAGGTCACATATTAATATTTCATTGACCACCAGGTTGGCTGGCGAATGTTTTATGCCTTCCCACCTGCGCAGAATTGCCATTGCCCTCCATTAAGGACCTGATTCCCATTAGCTTCTTCTGACTGATGGGGGGAAGGGGAATGTGTTGTGTGTGCAGTGCTGGAATAGAGAATGAGATGTTTGCAACCTTTCATTTAAAAAAGAAATCCTTGGGGGGGTCTGTGAATGGCAGGTTGTACTAGTGATCTCTCAGAGCTGTTCAGACCTAATGGCACGATGACACCAAAGCTAACCTTTCTTCACCAGCCTCCTCTATGTCAAGGATTGACATTGTTGATTTCAGAAAGCAATGATTGCTTTCCTCTTGGTTTACTCTGTTGAGGAAAAGGCCAGTTGGAAATCACTGTTTACTGTTTTGATTGAAGGCATCAGGACTCTGGATATTTCTTGTTTCTTTAAAGGCATACATTAGGATGCTGACTATCTGGAGCTCGCTATGGAAAATATTCTAGTTGGGGTGGACTGCCTGCCAGGAAAGACTGATGGTTTGCTTCAGTAAAGGAAATTAAACTAAAATAAGATCTGAATCTGAAGCTCTGGCCACAGCCTGAGTTGAGATGTATTTGCGTTTCTAAAGGACTCCTAAGGAAACTTAATTTAATCCTAAAACCAAAAGAAAACATTTTGTATTTGTGCTTATTTTTTTCTGATTCTACCTGAGATCAGAGCAAATTACATCCACAAAATGACAGTGGGAGATTTTTGTCTTAAAGGAAAATTGGAGGAAAATACTCTCTCCAAAATAATTGTGCTTATGAGGCTGTTGGGCTAATTTTGCCGACATGAGAGCTGCAACTTATCACACTAAAACCAAACTGTCTGATGTGACTCCATTGCTACCTCAGACACATGTTGAGGCCTTGAAACTACAAGGGTAGGCACTTACCCAGCTAGCAATGTTTTCAAGAAGAATCAAACACCTATGTTAAAATCACACGCCTTTCTGGATCTGAGTTGCAGGAGCTTGTCCAAGGTTTGCTCCACTCACGTCTTTCACAGCACTCTCTGAGTACCTTCCTCTGTCCTTGCAGTCTTTGCTCATGTTCTTGCAACCTTTCAGTACATCTCTATTCCAGGAGTTCATCAGTTTGTTGTGACTCTATTCCCTGCATCCAGCTTGCCCATATGCACCACCAAACAGCTTTTCCTCCTAGGAACATCCCTGGGCAGACATCAACATGGAAAAATTCTGCTTTCTGCAACATTACCTTCTAGGGTTCATCCACACAATAAAGGGATGGATGACGGCAAGTGACAGATAGGAAGCTGCTTTTTACATGGCTCCAGAGAAGACTGTGCCACAGAGAAAAGATATGCTACAAAGAGCCACATTTTCATAAGGATTCCCCCAAAATTACCACATACTGTCTTATGAATCTTCACAACTGGGTAGTCCCTACCATCTCCACAGATTAGACAAACAGTACTTGAAGCGAGGAGTACAAGCAGAGGATATTTTGCCTTAACATTAGCCCATAGGTTTTCTACAAAATATATATAAGCCATAACACTTGTGCAACAGTGCACAAGAGTATTAGCACAGGGTTTTGGACAAGAAGTGGAAAACATGTCTCACTTGAAACTCAAAACCTCTTTCACCTGAAATTCAAAAGAGTATGCAGATCAGAAAAATAAGTCAGAAGAGTGCATTTATTTGCTCCAGAAAACTTTAACATCAGAACCGATTGTATTATTATTTTTTAAAATAGATTAATAATTGGATAGAAGGGAGAAAAAGGGGACAGCTTCTCAAACATCTTTAACACTAGAAAATGAGGGAGGTAGCAGGGTATTCATCCGTTTAACTATTAGGGAAACAGAAATGATGAAAAAAGAAATCTATAAAAGCTTCATTTTTATTGTTTTTCTAACCTCATTTCCAGTAGTCTTCCCATTACCTGCTCTGTTCAGAGAATCATTCTGCTGTTCCTTAAGATGTTTTTCCCCATGTTAGTTTGCATCATATATTTTTATTAAATCAATTACCATGTAATTTACATCATATTGCATAATTAAGGGGAAATTGTTTTGCTAAGGAGCCTGTTGGAGGATGAATGGAACCAATCAACTTTAATATAAGACTAGCCTCTTCATAAAGCCATTAATTTCCAAGTTTAGTCCTTGGGAAACAATAAATGGAATGCTATTATACTGCCTCAAAAATACAACACTATGGTACATCTTAAATGTTTATGACAAGTCCACTGCACTAAGCTGAAACAATTTTTTTTATAACTCAAGTAAAAAAAAAAAAAAGCCTATTTTAACAAGGGCTGGGATGCTAATAGGTGGCAATTCATTGTCTGCAGATGATTAAGGGAAAAATGAGGCAGAAGAAAAAGTTTCCAGGCCGTCACTTCTACTGGGACCATCAGGATTTCAAACACTAGTAGGACTTAGAAGAGTGTATTGGTGAAATAAAAAGATATTTTACTCATTTCCCTCCACTCAGATGTCAACTCTGCCATACTTACTGCAGTACAGCAGTTGTGCTGGAAAATTGGCAATTATACTTCTACTAGTCCTCAGCATTTTACGAGTACCAAATATACTTTGTTTCTGTGGTATCATGCAATGCTAGGCACTTGTAGAGAAATGCATAGAGTGCTGCAGTCCTAATGTGCTTGTTATCTACACTGCACTCTGGGATACCCCGATGAGCATTGCTTCCAGAAGAGGCATCATGCCTAATATTGCTAATTTACAAAGTGATGGAATAGCAGTTCTAAACCTGTTTTGGAGAGGGAGCTCCTAAAATCTTTGCATATTCCTCCCTTGCTTCCTTCAAAATTCCTATCTCCTCCTCTCTGCCTTTCTCTACTACGTACCGTATAACAAAAACCTTGACAAGACCATTCCTTCTTATGTTTAGAAACATGGGGCGAAAAAGAATGTTCCTCTGTTGTCAGCTTCCTGCCTCCACTCTGAAAGCTGAAGGGAGAAGACAGTTTAGATGACCAGTTTGGCTCCACACTTGTGTGTAGGAATTCTCTTGGTGCTGTTGGAAACGAAACTCATGATAAATAGCACAATACTATGACCCTCTGTTGTTCGCAAGGCAAAAGAGAGTGAAGCCACACAAGGCTAAAGGTAGCCATGGTACAAAGGTTGTGGGCAGGTGTTCAAGTCCATGCAAACGGTAGCAATGGCACTGATGTTGAACCTGGGGATGGGACACTGCCTCAGAAGCAGCCTTTCTCGTCATCCTTCACACCGCAGTTTTGTCTTAGTCATTTTGCTTACCCTGTAAAACCTTTCCCATAGGTTCTTTTTCTTCTTCTTTTTCTTCTTCTTTCCCACCCTCTCTCACATTCAAGGCATTTATTTGCTGGAGTAATGAGAATGTCTGCTTAATGTCATAGAAAACAAGATTTTTTTTAGCCTAATGTCAAATAGCAATTGCTATGGCCACTTGGTCTTCTTTTCAAAGGCCATAAAAAGAAAGAAGGGAAAAGTGAGTCTCAGTAGCCACTCTTAACCCTTTTTTTCCCTTTGATAAATTAGCTTCAACAGGCACTTGACTAAAACAGCCTGCAATCTGATTTTGTAGCTTCTGCATGGTACCTTAACCAAGCACTGACAGCAGAACAAAGTACAGGCTATACTGAAACCAGACACTCCTGAATTATGCTCAACTGCATATTTATAGAAACAGCAAATCATAAGTAATGTGGGGTTTGTTTTTACTTCCAGTTTCTCTGATGAAGTTAACTCTCTGGGGCTTGATTGCCAAAAAGGACACATTCCTGATTTTGTATCATTTGTATTTCAGTACATTGGGTTTTGATTTTGCAAAAACAAAATGGGAGTACTCAAGAATTTTCCTTGCCTTAACTAAACATCTCAATTTCAGTACCTTGATCAGTTCTGGACAAATTTTTTAACATTTATTAATCATGAAGGAGAGGCTACATTTATCACAGTCCCTTATAGGGAGTATATAAAATCCATGTTAATCGTGTTTGTCTGCATTCCCTAAGCAGGAAAAGAAATAAGTAAATTAGCTTCCTGGAGCATCTGCCTCTTTCCTTGCCTAGGACTCCACTCATCAGCACACAGCAGGTGAAGAGAAATTCCAGGACAGACTGTAGTGTCAGCCTGTGCACTGTTTTTTTGAGGAGGTCTGTGAGTGCTGCCACACATGCTTTGTGCTCTGCCAGGGAAGAGAATAGCAATGGTAACACATCTAATACCCAGCGAAGGGTTACCTTTTAAAAGCCTGGATGTTTCCCCACCAGCTGGCTGGGAGATGCTGGAGCCAACAATAATTTGCTATGATTAGGTCATGACCCAAAATGGGAGAAATGTTTCTTGCCACCCAAGAATTTAGGCACAGCCGATGAAAAGACCAGGCTGAGGATTTTAGAAAACAAAGAGAAGAAAATAAGTTCACTCGTGAATCTCATTGCCACAGAGGCCAGCAGGGTAAGCAGGGTTCAGAGAGGGACTAGACAAGCTCACATGAAAATGGGTCTATGGGTGGCTCCAGGCATAAGGAGCAGGGAAGAAGACCATCATCTGCTGGTTGATGGAGTCAGTCTTGGGCACTCCTGGATGAGACATTGTGTATACAGTATTTTACGATGGTGATTGCTTGCCTCTCTGTTGTGAGAGGGACACATACACAGAGTGCAGAGAGTCAGGTTGATGCTGCAAACCTTACGTTGGCTCTGCATTTCTGAGTTTCCCAGCTTAAGGGGATTGGGTTCAGCTGACCTGTGCCTGTAGATGACACTCTTCAAGCCAATGCCTCAGCTGGGAGGAGTATTCAGTCCCCCAGCAGACCTGTCAGGTGTTGTCTGACAAGATATATAAGGCAGTGAAATGTTCCCTTTTAAATCCTTGTAATGATCCTGCAGAGAAGCCAGATTCCACATTTTTGATGAGTGTGCTCTGCCAGGTGATGTATGACTTCAGAGGGAAAGCAAAGGCTTTCCCCTCTGGGGAAATACCCGAGTGAGCCATTGGAGCACACCATGATATACTGAACCCAGGGCCGGTCTGCCCTAATCTAATGCTGCACTGAGCCAGAGGCAGATGCTCCTCCCTGCTCCCACAGCAAGTACCTATGTTTTTAATGCCTCCTTTTCTTTCCAACAGATGTTTAGGCAGGGAAGAGGAGAAGGAACGAAGGGGAGAAAAGGAGGAAAAAACCCCACTCAATGTTGGGGGACTCTGGAGTCACTTGTGTGAAATGTCAGCAAGGATGTCAGGTCACTTGCAGGCAGCGAAATGGCAGGAGGAAGCATCTATTCAATGCCTCCAGTCAAAACAGACAATGCTGAGGAAGTTTTAGTTTGCTTATGGGTGAGAGAGGAAGAGATGAAGACAAGAAGGGCTCTTGCATCACTTGGGGAAAGGAGCAGTAGCAATTGGGTTATTTGGGACTTTCCCAACTTTCACCTCCAGGCATGGAAATTCCTTCCCCTTGCCATTGCCATGCCAGTGATTTTCTAAAGGGTTTGAGTCATCTTCCCCACTTCCTTTAAACTGCACAGGATAGGCAAGACATAAATTTGGACACCTGTCCTAAGTCTGAAAAATTGTATGAAAAAAGTTTTGAAGAGTCAGCTACAATCACTTCCTATTGTCTAGGAAGTGTCTAAGTGCTAGAAAGCTGTTAGTGGGCTGGCAATTGTTTAGATATTGGTCCTGTGAAACTGTTGGTCAAAACAGAGCAGGCTTTGCAAGGGCTAAATCTGCTGCTAAAGACACAACACCGTGTTCTCATCTAGGTAATCTGATTAGGCTCTAAATTTACAAAGGCTGAGGTATGTAACAGCATAATCATACAATAAGTCAGGTAGAAAGGGATCTCCAGTTGTCATCTGACCCTACCCCCCTGCTCACAGCACAGCCAGCTTTAAAGTTAGGTCAGGCTACTCAGGGCTTCAGCAAGCTGAGTTTTGAATATCTCTCAGGATGGAGATCCTTCAGTGTCTCTGGGTACTTGTTCCAGTGTTTGACCAACCTTGTTGTGAAGTTTGTTCCCTTAAGATCCATCTGGAACTTCCTAAGTCTCAGCTTGTGCCTTTTAGCCTCCTGTCCTGTCACTGTGCACCTCTGGGAAGAGCCTGGTTCTATCTTCTCTGTACCCTCCCATCAGGCAGCTACAAACAGCAGTAAAGTTCCTTTTCTGCCTTTTATTCTTAAGGCTGAATAAATCCCATCCCCTCAGAGATACAGCTGGAACAGAGCTGGGAAGGGTCTACCAAAGGAAAAGCAGGAGCTTTGACTAACAGTATCCTGGGCTGCATTAAGCGGAGCATTGCCAGCAGGTTGAGGGAGGTGATCCTTCCCCTCTGCTCAGCACTGGTGAGGCCACTTCTGGAGTACTATGTCCAGTCCTGCTCTGCCCAGTACAAGAGAGACATGGAGCTACTGGAGAGGGTCCACCAAAGGGCCACAAAAAGGACTGGAGGGACTGGAGCATCTCTTAAATGAGGAGAGGCTGGGAGAGCTGGGACTGTTCACCCTGGAGAAGAGAAGGCTCAGAGAAGGTCTCATCAGTGTGTACAAATACCTGAAGGCAGGGTGCAAGGACAATGAAGCCAGGCTTTTCTCAGTGGTGCCCAGTGACAGGACCAGAGGCAATGAGCACAAATTGAAACACAGGAGGTTCCCTCTGAACATCAGGAAACACTTTTTCACTGTGAGGGTGACCAAGCACTGGCACAGGTTGCCCAGAGATGTGGTGGAGTCTCCCTCCTTGGAGATACTCAAAAGTGGTCTGGACATGGTCCAGGGCAACCTGCTGTAGTTAGCCTTGCATGAGCAGGGTGTTGCACCACATGGCCTGCAGGCATCCCTTCCCACCTCAACCATCCTGTGATTTTATGAACTCTGCTCTGAGGCAAACTGAGGCTCTGGGGGAAGCAGAGTTTGTGGCCTATATCAGAGGGGAGCAAGAGCCTCCAACCCACACTGGACATGTGTCAGTGGGGCTGAAAGAAGCTGCCGAAGGAAATTGAGGGCTGATACCAGAATCCATCTCCAAGGAATACTGAGTATCTGGAAAGTGGGGACCCTGTCTTAAGGTTAAGTCAGTGGTTAGGGTTGAGAATTCGATGGTTAGGGTTGAGAGAGAGAAGAGAAGAGAAAGCTCAGAGCTACTTTTGGTATGGGGCTGAGCAGGGGCTGCCACAGGAACCTGAGGTTCGCAAAAATAATCACCCCTGAGGACCTTTTAGTTGTTGAAAGGATGGGGTGCCTACTTTGAGGCCCAGAATAGAGTTAACATTACAGTCATAGAATAGAATCATAGAGTTGTTTAGGTTGGAAAAGACCTTTAAGATCATGCAGTCCAACCATTGACCCTACTCTACCAGGTTTGCCACTAAACCATGTCTCCAAGCACCACATCTACACGACTTTTAAACACACCTAGGGATGGTGACTCAACCACCTCCCTGGGCAGCCTGTTCCAATGNNNNATCACTTCCCTGCTCCTGCTGGCCACACTATTCTTGATACAGGCCAAGATGCCATTGGCCTTCTTGGCTACCTGGGCACACTGCTGGCTCATGTTCAGCCGGCTGTCCACCAGGACCCCCAGATCCTTTTCTGCCAGGCAGCTTTCCAGCCACTCCTCCCCAAGCCTGTAGCGTTGCCTGGGGTTGTTGTGACCCAAGTGCAGGACCTGGCACTTGGCCTTGTTAAACCTCATGCAATTGGCTTCAGCCCATCGATCCAGTCTGTCCAGATCAGTCTTAGGGTTGAGAGAAGGGAAAGATTTACTTTTTGTGGGGCTGGAAAATTATGCCCTAAGTGAAACAGGCAGCTGATGCCAGGTGCCTATTCTCATTTAATTTACTTTGTGATTTACTACTGACATTTTTGCTGTATGCACGAGGCCCTAGTCAATGCAATCTTGCTTGAGATTTCTTACTGAAAATCTAATACTCCTGCTTCAACTCTCCAGGCAAAACTCACCTTCTCAGTCACCTGCTGCTGCAGGGAGGGTTGATTCCTGGTGATGCTGGGACTTTCCTGTCTTCCTGCTTTCTGTGTTAGGCTCCCAGCTCCCCTGTTTGACATACAGAGTAAAAAGAAAACAACATAAAGGAAACAAAACACTTAAAAACATCCCCTTAGGGCAGTGGTAGAGCATTTATACAATAATGTCTTAAGTCAGAACAAAACATTAAAATAAATATTAGGGGTGGGAACTGGAGGCTCAAACCATATTTTCCTCCTAGCACATACAGTGGCTGCTGCTGTCACCAGCCATGTGCCTGGGGGAACATGGGTGCCTGACACACCGAAACAGAGAGACCTCAGCAACAAGGGACTGAAGAATCAGTGCCCTGGAGGTGAAAGATAATTTTAAGAGGTTTCATAGAGTTATAGGCCAATATTTTACTGTGCGGTTCACTCTACTGAGCACCTGAATTCAAATCGGGTGCTAGATCCTGCAAGCACTTGCACATAAGAGTAGCTTTTTGCAGGTGAGCAGGTTCACCAAACTCAACAGGAATGCCCTCAGGGGACTGGGACCAGAAGACCCTTGCAGCAGGGATGTGGTGACACCAGATGTTAGTGGCCCCCAGTTGTTTTTTAGTGCTCCAAGGGCTCTCTGCTGCTGTGCAGTGATGGCTGTGGCATGGGAAGTTGGAGGTCTGGGTGTTTTCTTGTAACTCAGATCATTTCAGTGACCAGCTTTCCAGCCTGGCTGGAGGGAAGTACCAGGGCACTAGGAACTGCAACACAGGTACCAGCAGGAAGGAAATATCCTGAACTGCATTTCCCTCCAGGGAAATCTATCATGTCACTACCAGCTGAGCCCTCACCTCTTCTGCTGGGGGCTTTTTTTCCTTAGCTTACCCTCTTTTGCTTCTTGTTCAAGCTGTCTGGATGCCATCCAGGGACCAGGGACATTACAGTGACTTCCTCTGGAATTTAATCCTAATGACTCCTAAGACACCCAGATGGGGCAAATCCACATGACGTATTAATTAGTACAGATTAGCTCAATATTTGTCACACTGACTGTGAGCTATAACGTATCATCAGGTATGTGTACCTCACTAACTAGCCTATTGCCCTATGGAAACAAGTGTCATGTCTGAGCAGAGAACTGTATTTCTGTGGGAGATTCTATAGCTTTCAGTGCTCCCCTTGTGCTGCAGACTGGCTATGTTTGACTATCCCTGCTCCCAGCCACGGCGGTGGCATGCAGCTCCTAGCTTAGCTAACAAAACTCAGCTGGGAAGCTCCTTCCTATCTGAGAAGACCTTGGTGAAAGTTGGCTCTGGATTAGGATTTTCGTAAGCGTGTGAATTGCAGGAGAGCAAATGTCCGATTAGTGTTTAATAGGACCAGTGGTCTTTCGTGGGCTGTTTCAGAGTCCCACCATCTTCCCCCATGTTTCTTCCAGCTCCCTTGTGCTGGATCCGGAAACTCTGCAATTGCACTGGGATGACACCACTAGAAAATGAATCCTGTCAGGGGCATGGGGGTGTGTTTTCAATCACTTCATCTTGTTAGCGGTTGCATCACGGTTCAATTAATGCAAGGGAGCTGGCAGGAAAGCAGCAGCGGGCCAAGGGGGAAGGAGAAGGACACAGCTGTCCTTTCCACAGCAGTTAGCAGCTTGGTCAGATGAAGTATGTCAGAAAACAGGAGACTCTAATTCACCTAAAAGTTTCAGAAAATCCTAACCAGTCTTTTTTTTAATATTTATTTTAACTGATCACTCCTTTTTTTCAGGTCAAACTCCTACCTACAACAGTTAAATGCTGACTCAGAGAAGGGTAAGTAAAAAGTTGCCTTGAAACCCCACAGCAGGTTTTTATGGATCCAGACTAGGAGGTTGTGTTTTGAGAAACATGAGGGAAAACCAAGCTGTCACTAACGTCAATTAATCTTTTCAAGATCACCTTTTACATCACTTTAATTAACTTCTACTGAGTGTTGATGTTCATCTTCCAAATGGAAGTATGTTCATTAGCACACTTATTAAATACCTTTGCTACACCGTCACTGAAGACTGTTAAACAGGAAGGACCCTGAGCCTGAGCTCTAAGTGGGGCTGTCATGGGGAGATCTGCTGGTGGGTGATGCCTGCCTGGCTTTTCCAAACCTTTCTCAATTACCTGTGCCTGGGCTCATGTATGGCAACACATCTCCAGGGAGAACCATTTCTCAACTGGAATTACAAACCCTGCAGAGGAGGACTTTATTTTTTTTTCTAAACAGTGGGTTCATACTGCACTAGGAAGAATAAGATTTAAAATTGAGCCTTGTTATTAGAGCAGCACCAAGCATTAAAATAAATAGTATGAATTTACCCAGTTACCACACTGAGCAGTCACCGAACAGGGTAGAAGAGCCAAGTTGGTGTGAAGAAGCAGGTTTCACTGCAGCATCTCCCAGGGCTGGTGGCTTCCAGCCCTCTCCTTGACCTGCATGACAGCGTGCCATGAAAATGCAGCCTCTCACAGTGAAGCCTCAGAGAGAGGAGTCAAAAGGAGATTCATTTTGAGGTGTGACTTAAAAACGGGGAAGTTGCTGGTGACCATATCAGCCCCACGTTAACAAGCTGCACCCTCATAGTCATTTAAAATCATCCATCTTCTACATTTCAGAGAAGTGGTGCACACTTTTTGCTGCAGAGGTCACAGAAAACAGATTGGGCATGAGCAGCAGGCAAAAAGATGTTTGGGGAACTTCTCCCCAGAGCTCAGTGCAGGGTGATCCAGTCATCACCAGGGCTTGGGTTAGATTTCAACATGCAAGGTACCTGCCAGAATCCTCCACCACAAATTGCTCTCTGCTATTCCTCCACAGCCCTTGAAAATCCATGCACCTGGTCTTCAAAGGAGAAGGGACAGCTGGCCTGTGGCAGCAGGAGAGTCAGGGTTGGGGAGACCTTTTGGCCTCCCATACATGAAGGAACAATGTGGCTGAGATTTCCTCCAATGGATTGGGGGTTGAATGCACTGGGCTGGGACCAGGGGGTCCAGCAGGGCTAAGCCTGGAGCTGCTGCTTGAGCTGCCCTGCTGAAGGGTCATAGGGAGTGCAGGGACCAAGTGGGCTTCCCCAGACTTGCACCAGGGATATAGCATAGCCCTGGGCCACCCCTCTTCTCAAGGATGGCTGGTACGATTTATCTGGGGCCAAAGACCAGGACAGGAATACAGGTCAGGTGGATTATCTGAAATGGTAAAGTCATGCCATGGAGAAGACCCCATCAAAAGTGGCTTTGGGAGAATATAAGGCAATTTCATTTTCCATTGCACTACTAGAGAGTATTAACCTCTAAGTTTGCCATGCACACCTCAGGTGACAAAACAGGAAGTTTCTTGAGAGCCAGAAGTTCCTCAGAGCCCCAAAGACTGAACCAAAATGACTGACATTTTCTCATACTCTCTGTCATGCATTTGACAAAAGCAGCATAATGCGATCACCTTTACCTGGTATCAGGAGAGAAGGAATAGCCTGTATAATAAGAAGATAAAGAAAAATTGAAGGACTTAGAAAGGATATTGGCGAATCCTGAAAACCAGACAGTGTTCATTATCAGTGCATCAAGATGCTCTTGAGACACACATCCTCGAAGGGGGCACATTATGAACGCTGTTGGGAACAACGACATTCAAAACTCTAACTCACCCTGACTTAAAAATACCTTGCAAGATTTTGAGGAGGTTGTGTTTTCCTTTTTGTTTTGATTTGCAAGAAAAGACTGATAAAGTTATGAATCAAGAGTTGCAAGGCTTACCTCAATTAAGTAACACTGAGTGGTTGTGTGACCTGATATTCTTAGCTGATGTTTTCAGTTCTCTCAGCCATGACAGCTCCAAAGTCCCAGAAAATTCACATCTCCTCTGCTTGACTGTGTGAATTCATCTGAAGGAACATTGAAATGACTGCAAAAGTCCCATTCAGTCACGAACAAAAAAGATGCTAAACTCTCTCTCTGTGCCTTTATGGATAGAATGTGGATCATGTTACCTAAAGATACTTCTTGCAAACTAATTTTGCCATCCAGGCCTTACTTTTGTCCATTGTATGATACTGCCTGCATGAAATTGTGAGAACCCGCTATTCCAACATGAATTATCCACCTGCTTGCTTTCCAAGGAAAATTCCAGCATACCTTATCACTAACTGCTTCATACTATCCTAAATCAAATTAAAGTAAATTAAAATTAGTCATCCAGGCTGCACACTTGAAGAGACTAACCAAAAATATAAGATTTTGAATTTTTACCTACAGGAACAAAGTTATTTTTATTTCATGTCTGAGGAAATCCTACTGGACTCAATTCCTAAACCTGCCCTGACCGAAGTCAGTGGGAGTTTTTCTGTGTCGTTTAAAGAGCCTTTAATTACTCTTCATTCCATAGGACTTCCCTGTAAGCATAGGGAGGTTAATTACTTCCTGAGTAGTATCTGCTTCATATTATAATTAATTATTTAGCAATTAATTATGAGGCACTGCCTCTCAGGGATGTATGTGAGCTATAATAGGCACCAATAGGGACAGCCTCTGCCGCAAGGAATTTCCAATCCTTTCTTCTTATTTGTATGACCAACAAGATGTAGCTTTATTTACACAGTAGCTTGACCAAAAAAATGGAAAAAATAGCAATCTGTCTAAGGCTGGGGGACTAGAGGTTTACAGGATGGGTAACATATGCACTTTTTACATCTAGGTGACATGTTCACACCCCAGAGCCAGGGAGCAACTACAAATATTCAACCTCCAATGACTGTTCTCTGAGAAATACACACCTGGCATTGGGTCACAAAGTCTGCCTCCCCAAGTGGCTGCCCTAAAGGGAATGCCCAGCTGGCACAACTGGAACTGAACATGGGGACCAAAAACCAGACCTCTCCAGACTGAGACCGAAAGATGCTAGCGGGGAAAATTGCTGTCCATCCTACTTCCCCGCTACAGTTCTGGATGTGAGCTCTGACTGCTGAAAGGCTGTTAAAAATATATCTCATTCTGAGGAGATACAACAGAAATAGCTTCCAACTATCCTTCAGCTCCTGCCAGTCTGTGCTGCAGTCACATGGGGAGCTTCCGAGCAGGGGCTCTGCTCCACCGCCTACCACCATCACTCCAGCGCCTGCACCTTGATAAACACAGAGGGTAAGCAGCGTTCCCACTATCAGGCTGCACCCTGAATTACAAAGAAGAGGCATCCCAAGGGCTGTTCTTCTGCCTCTGAAACTGGTAGCGGGGAGAGAGGAGTTCAGATGTATCAGAGCAAGACAGCATGCAGCAGACTGTCAGACTTGACGCCAGCTAGGGATTTCACTGTTTAAATCCTAACTTCAGATTCAATCTGTGCAGCAACAGGCTGAAAATGAAGCAGCAGGCAGCTTTTTCCAATACTTCCAAAGTCCAGGTACCCAGCTGTTACACCCACTTGCTGGTCTTCCCTATTTTTTCTTCTGTGCAGCAGACAAGCAATTGAAAACAGCATCACAGCTTAAAAGCTTCTGTGTAAAAACAAATCTGCTCTTCTGCACAATTAGGAATTCACTAAATCAAAGTCACACCATCATGAGTCTGGTGCCCTTTTAGAGGGTCTAGCGATGCTACTCCCAGGTTCAGCGCTTCTGCGAAGCAGAGACTTTTCCTTGGCATCACGACGTATGCAAACCAGCGAGCAGCCTCCTCTGCAAACGCAAGGCTGCCCTACTTTCTGCAAATGGCTGCCCCTCAACCATCCTCACCAGACAGTCTGATTATATTTCTCATATTGCAACACAGCTGTTCATAACTTGTCATCTGCACCAAGAACACTGGCCAAGTATTCCAGCTGTATAATGGCTTTTTATTGTTGATTGAAGAGTCTCAGTACAAATTGCTTTCCCTTGTATCCCTGGAAATCACACAAACATTGCACAAGGCAGAATGATGCATTTAGAACCACCTCTGCGAGGTGCCACAGCAATGTTTTAATGAGGGTTGTCTTCCTCCAAATGCTTAGCAGCTCCCATTTGCCAGAGCTCCCTTTGCTGAGAGGATACATGGAAATGCTGTTGACGCATCATTGCTGGGCACACTTTTGGATTTGGAGGATCCTGCTCTCCTGGCTGGGAATCCATGACAAAAGGCAAGTTAGTCTGTGATGACTTGATGCCTTCAATTCTAAAATCAGCAACCTGAGTACAAGGAGATTGGAGGGAAAACAGAAAAACCTGGAAAACCAGCAATAGAAGAAACAGATGCCTTTGTAAGGGGTAGGGATTGATTAGTCATTGTCCCTCCCAGGATATGAAGCAGGGGACATTAAGCAAAGCTGGCAGGTTCAAAACTAACACAAGGGAATGGTTTTCACCCAGTGCCTAACGAGGCTGGGGAATTCCTTGACATGGGATGCTGTGGATACTAATTTTTACATGGCTCAAAAAGGACCAAGCAGCTACTTGGAAGAAAAATCTGTTGAGGACTGTTAAACACAAAGACAATACAAACTTAGGAAATGTCTGACCTGCAATTTCTTGGAGCCTGGGGCTACACCCCTGAATTTTCTCTGTTTGTCCACTATTTCCACATTATCCTCTGTTGGCCACTGTCAGGAATGGGATACCAGAACAGATGCACCTTTCTTTTAACTCTGCATGGCAGTAGGTTTTGTTCTTAATGTGGATAAATGCAGTAAACATTAAAAATATAAATAATAACATAACTCCTCGCTCATCTAAATCTATGGTGCTTACAGTGGTGATAGGATCCCATGTGCATTTCTTCTTACAATCTAAAACCACCAAGAAATAAAGTACAGTTGCTGGGGCTGGCTCCGATGCCATTTGCTGAACTCCTGGCAGATCACACTGCCAGCAATGTGATTATGTCCATCACCAGGGACTAATTTCCTCAGCTCTGAGAAGAGGTTGGTTTGCAATTCTGCTCTGTGAAAGCAATACCTGTGGAAATACAAAATCTCGCCCGGAAATATCTGCAAGGCAACTGGCCCAAACTTTTCCTACGAATCCTCTTGGGATTGAACCATTTCCTAGCAACATGTCAGAGAGCTGCTTGAGCACAATGACTTCAGTCATCAAAGGTATTTTGATAATGATGTTTTGTATAGTTCACAAGGACTCTGCAAAACTTGTGGCTGCATATTTTTTTGTTGTTGGCAGGCCAAGCTGGGATGGAGGAAACCAAGATCTGTTCCACTTCACTCTTTTTCAGTAGCTTTAACGCCATGGAAAGCTGAAGGCTTATTTCTCTAGCCAGGATGAGACAAGAGTACATACTATTATTCCGTGCAGTAGTAATTAAGTCTTTGTGTATCCTACCACCTACCCTGTTTGAGCAAGCCAAAAAACATGCTTTTAAACTTCTATCCTAAGGAAACTAGGTCTGCTACTAAGCTGTCTGATAATAGGTCTGTGTTTCTGTCACAACCAATCCCTTCCACAATCACTTTTGAAGCCATTGTCCAGTTTCAACCACAATTAACAGAATGGGAAAGATTTTAAAAATCTGAAGTTCCTATATAGTTAACAAACAAAAGTCACTGAGTAGTGAAAACAAACATTATTAATCACCTCACTGAGGGGGAAACAGCAGTGTCAATGCAGCCCTTACTAGACAGCAGAGTTCAATCTCTAGACAGGTCCTTAGGAAACTACATCTCATTGTTTCTGCTGCTTACGGACATGCTTTTTATGACTTAAAGATAGTACACTTCACCACCTGCAAGCCAAATGAAAAAGACCCCACTAGGCCCTGACTAATGTTCCCCACTGACTGTATGATGAAATGAGAAAGTATCAGCAAGGCTAGATCAGGGAATAAGCAGGGAGAGAGGTTCTCATTGCTCTACTAAAGGCAGAAAATTATTTTGCCTTGAAAAGCATTACAATGTCTTAAGTGAAACACTGAAGGACATCTAATAAGAAAGAAATCTGACAGAGCAGGAGTGATTGAAAAAGCTAATTTAACCAGGGCAGAGTAGCACAATTGGGGTAAGATAATTAGTGATAACTCTACCAATTGTATTGAAAGTCTAGAGCAACCTGTGCTAAACAGAATGTTGCTGAGACATATGTATACGACCTGGTCCACTTTTTGACAATTTATCTGGGGCACAACATGTGCCAGAGGCTCTGATGCTTTGGCTGTGATGCAGATCATGACACAAGACCTCCTCTCCAGCCCTCCATTGCTGCTTACCTCTGTAAGTCCTGCACATTTGCCTCTCCAACCTGTGGGTCCCCATTCAGGGGGGTGCACATAGTTGCTTGACCGCTGGTGGATGACAGAAGAAATGGGGCTTTCATTACGAACAGTGCTATTTCTTGTCCCTCTCTCTGGGCACATTTGTGGAATGGGTGTCTGGCCATCAGTCATGCAAAGCTTGCCAAAAGGAAATGGCTTGAAAATACTGACATTTTGCTCCTGGTTTTGCATCTTCTTGGGCAGGAGAACTCACTGTAACTGCCCTAGGGAGGTAGAAGCAGGCTTGGGTAGGACTTCTCCCTGGCAGCACACATCACCCCAGCAATGCCATCCTCCCATAGCTGCAGACAAGAGGTGTCCCTCTTCTGTTCCTACCAGACACTTGGTACAAGTATAATGGCAAGGTCTTTACCCCTCATTTCTGTGGCTTTTGTGTCAATATTTCAAATTTTCTAAAGTCTGTGCCTTAAAATAAGCTCTGGTTTATCTGCGGTTTTCAAAAAAAGGTAATTCAGCTGATGGGTTTAGGTGTTATCCCACTTCACTCCTGTGAGACTCAGATTTTTTTCTCCAATAAAATGTCTTCTTCCTCAGGCCGGTAGTCCTGGGACAAGGACTCAACAAAACTGTCTAGCAATCCCCCACCAGCTATAATATCCTCTCCACTTAAAGGGTACAGTCTTCCCCTTGGTTTTACTCTCCCATAGATATAAAAGGTAAACTCCCCCACAATGAAAGCAGGTACATTGGCTGCACTGTGGCTAGTTTTACGCTGGATTAACCCCTTGAACTGGGATGATTGAATTCTGATTACACTGGTGGAAGACCTGAACCAAACTCTTTCACCCTGTATACTTTAATGCAGCAAATTTGAGCACCTTTGCCCCCTCATTTATGCAGTATGGTGCAGTCCAGAGACTCCTTCACTGGTGTCCTTTGGAGTCAGCTGCAGCCCCAAGCCTCAATTAGTAAGACTTGCCTCTCAGGTGAGCTAGTTCAGTCTTGGCTGCCACAAGTGCACCATTTTCAGTTCCTAAGGTAGCTTAAAGCATTTTGTCCCTCATGCTGCTGTCTCCAGGGGCATTGTTGGCTGTGCAAGGGGTCCCTGGCAATTCTAGGGCTGCCATGTATTTGAGGGTGGATGTTTCAATGATTAAGTCATCCAGGTGTGAGAGAGGAAAATGAAGCCGAAACTTGAAAGAATTCCTGGACAAACACAACGGATGAGAGGAGAGAAGTGTACATCCAGGGTTATTTTACCCCAGGGGACAGAATTGATAATCAGGGCTGAAATAATGGAAAAAATATTTTGTAAGTCAGTCAATTGAGTCTTTTGAAAAGGTATTGCTCTCAGAGGAAAACAGAAGACTTCAGGTGCAGGTGAACCTATTTGCAAAGAATCCATGAGTCCTAAAGCTCAGTCAAGCTTAGAAGGGGTGTCATGAAGCCATCAGAGACTCTTCTCAAACCAAAATGCATCTCTTTGCTTTCCCTGGTTCCCTGTGTTTCTGGACACACATTTATTACCTTTCACTGATAAATATCTTCTCCTAACCTCCTGTCACATTTGTATTTGCAGTCCTTTCCTGACTTCAGTATTTAGTCCGCATCCCTTGTCTGCTTCATGAAAAACTTCATTTCTATGGTCCCTGGAAGTACCTCTTTTATGATGAAATCGGACCCTTTGCACAGAAGATGGTGTGCGGCTACCTCTGTGCAGCTACATTTTTAGTTTCAAGCTTTGACTGGTTGGCATAAAGTCATTTGTAAAAGGACAATAACAAGCATGATGAATTCTAATGCTTTGTGTGTCATGGTGCTTACATAGCTCATAGATAACTACATCACCAATATTTCACAAAGCTGCAGCAACTCAACTCTCTTTAAAAGAAACACCCACACAAAACCAACACTTTATCATAATATTCGTGGACAGGTACCAAAAAATCAATGTTCGAGGATCTACATCTATCACAGCTTGCAGAAAACACTCTGCTAATATTGGGTCAAGGGAAGCTGCTCTAATTGTCTGGATTCCTACGTCAGCTCATATTCACCTGACACCACTCACTGGCATTAAAATAGATTTTCAGCCCCTTGCTTCATGCATCATAGGCAGCACAGAAAATAAATCAGCTCTTTTAGAGATAGTGTTCATAACAATGAAGCTGGTGCCACATCGAGGTTGCCTCATTAGCTGTCTCCCTTCCACCTATTGCATTTCAAGTCCTTCGGGGATCACCGAGATCCCACAAGGATCAAGCCACCCTGGGAGGTTGGGCAGGCCCTGCTAACACACCCCAGTATCACTGATACCCTGATATTCATTCCTTCCCTTCCAGCCTGGGAAGGTAGCATGTCCTACAAGGTTTTGAGGTATTGAACTGTGCTACAATTTTGCCAATAGATGTAAGTAAACCTCAGCACAGAAAAGTCACTAAGCATCACAGAAAACAAAGGGTTAAACAAGAACTTACTATAAAACATTTTTATAACTAAAGCTTAATAGCAATTATATAATAAAAATAATAATGCAGTAATCACAATAAGTACATATAACAAACAAAATAATAGCATAATAGAGACTGCTCGGTGGTTCTCTATCTGTGGCAAGTGGTGCCTGCTAAACAGAATGGCCAGTGAAAAGAGAAGGCCTCGCATACTCCAGAAGTAATCATACCTCAGGCACATAAAGCATTCGATATTTAGTGGGTGCTGGGAATAATTTGTGTCCGTAAAATGTAGATCCTAAGTCCAAATGGAACAGGACAAACCTTGGAAGAGGAGGAAATTTGTAGCTAGTGGCAGCAGCTTTACCCTGCTGTGATGATGCATTCACTAGCCTAGCTCCTGCTGAAGGTTGCAAGGTAGTTCGGCCTCAGTCTTTTCACACTAAAGGGGACTGCACTGGGGTAATGACAGGGTGAACACAAGAGGAGCTACCCCATGTTAGATCAGACATCCATCTACCCAAGTCTCCCCCAGTGACTGAAACCAAATGCTTGGGAAGGAGTATTAAAATGAGGCAAGCATAGAGTGACACTACCTCAAATATTTTCTAAGCCTTCAGTCACTTACAGCTCAGGGAATTCTTGAACCTGAGGCAAAACCTTTGTATGCAATAACTCTCAATGGATTTCTCTTCTGTGAACATGCTTCATGATCCCCTCGAGCCCACAGAAGCTTCCAGCACTTGCACTCTCCTGTGGCAAGCAGTTCCCACAGCCTGACTCTGTGGTGTGAAGAACTACCTCCTTTTGTGGGCTTTGAGCCTGCCACATGCTAGCTCATGTGTATGGCCCACAGTATGAAGGAAGGTGTGAGGAACTTTCTGAAACGGTTGCAACTCTCTCCTCCACACCATTCAGGCTACAGCAAGCCTCCACCCTATCTCCTATCTGTCTTAGAGGCTGAAGACCCCTAATCTATTTCTTTGCTCCTGTTGAGGAAGCTGTTTCATCTCTGATCATCCTTGTTGTTTGTCCCTGCTATGATGTACAGTCCTCAGTGTCTGGAGCCAGGACACATCCTCTGGGAAGGAAAATGGGGAAGAAAATGAGCTAGGACACACTCTGGTAAAGGGTTGGTGCACAGACAGTCGGGGACCAGCTCACGTTGAAGGCAAAGAGCAGAACAAAGACCATAGCAAACACAGCCTTCATCCTCTGGGATTGACATTGTGGAAAAATCCACATCTGAACTTGAAAGAAAGTGCGGGAGACTGATGGAGAAGAATTAAAAAGTGCATTAGGACTCTCAAACATGTCACCACAAGTGCTCCATTGACAAGTGCTGTCATGCTCAGCTCAAACAATGCTTCAGGGAAGCCAGGGCACACTTCTGAGGAAGTGCGTGAGAGCCCTGTGAGATCCCTTCGTTTAATACATTACAATGAATAGTTAATCACAGGGCACTTACAATAAATGGCAATACCCACTTCACTACGAAGCGTCCTGTGGTGCAGAGGGAATCCATTGTCTCCCCAGCAATCTCACCTGGCTCCCTGCTTTGTTCCTCCCACAGAGACATC
The DNA here is from genome assembly GCA_013397275.1 of Burhinus bistriatus. Classification (NCBI taxonomy): domain Eukaryota; kingdom Metazoa; phylum Chordata; class Aves; order Charadriiformes; family Burhinidae; genus Burhinus; species Burhinus bistriatus. Next base: position 56,853 of record VYXH01012807.1, on the reverse strand, counting down.
TCACGCCTCAGAAGGTGCTGCTGGAAGATGACACTCATTTCAGTAGTCACGTAAAGCCAATTCCTCGTGAAATATCTCATTTGCCTATTAAAAAGCAGCAAGACTCTAACCTCAGGTGGTTTCACCCCTGCAATCTAAAAGCTAATTTTAACCTACAAAGATTTTTATTTTTCCTCCCAGAAAATCCAGACACTTACTTCTATCTTGAGGCTCTCTCTGCTTAATAAATAGCTCTTTACAGAAAATGCTTAACATCTCAGCACATACTCTGGGTAAAGACTGTTTTAACAGTGGAATGAGGTGATAATGTACTAGCATCACCAAAATCTGCCGCCCCCCCCAAATACAGTTCCTCTGGCCAATCTTCCCCTAATAGATACACCATTAAGGAGAAAGGATTGAAATTCCAAAATTTCTCAAGCACTAAGATGCCCACAAACAAAGGTGTGCAGAGCTAGCGGTGTCTCAAAGCATTAAAGTCCCTACCATTTTTTAACCCTCCTTGCGCTGCAGCTCACTGTCCCTGCAGCTCAGCTCTTGGTGAATCACGAGATCGTTACTTGCCCACTTTCATGCCAAGTCTTCTAGGTTATTTAAATCACCATCAGACATGTCTTACCTGTCTGTGTGCTAGTGTGTTAAGAGTGCTCACACAGTTTGCTAATAGACTGTAGGTGGTCTATTAGCATAGCTGGGACTGGTATGGTCTAGCTGGCTACAAGCAGCTGCTGTTACGGGGGGCTGCAGCCCCCAGCCGCTGTTGTTGGTACACCCATGTCTGCAAGGTAGTAGCCCGAAGGTCTGGGCTTTTCCAGTTGATTCGCTAGTAATTAGGGGTGTCTCATCTGACACTCCTCTAGCCGCAGGACACTGACTAGGCCATCCTCACTCATTCTCTCTTTCACACCTGAGTGTTAAGAGCGCCAGGTAGGTAAGGCTTGTGCTCTTTTGGCAGACCCCTAGCCAGAGGAAAAACCGGCAGCAGCAGTAGAGAGCTGTGAGCAGCTTTAGGGGCAACACCATCAACCATAGGGACCTGTTTTTTCTTCTCTCTCTTTTTTGCTCCTCAGTGTTAATTACGCTTCTGTCACCATGAATTTTCCTAGGCAGGAAAACTCTTCCGCAGCTTCTTTTTGTCTTGTAGCAGTAAGTGTGTTAACGAATTATAAGCACAAAGAGCTGAGCCGAGCCCCTGTTCAGCCGGGTCTGGTATTAAGGAGTTGCCTGGAGTCAATCCCGAAGTCGCTGTAGCGAAACTTTGAAGGATGGCACCACAGGGCTTTATAAGTGTCCCTGAGTTATGTGATGCTCTTTGCCCATGAATCAGAGGATCATAAAGGACACTGCTCCTAAGTACCCAGATGATGACTTGTAGCCTCTCTCACTTAGCAGGCTACGCTCCAGGTATCGGGGGCTCCCATCACTCACCCGGGCAGCCTTCTGCCAGCACATGTGAATTGCCTCAGCCTGGCTGCTGAGTCTTAAATTAAGCTCATGCTCTTTAAGAAAAGTCTGATATCCCTCATCTAGATGTTTGCTTAGCAATGCAGAGTCCTCCTGGCTTAATGAGTGCTTCTCTCTCTATAGCACACTCCCAGACACACATGCACACGCTCCGCCTGGCAGCTGTAAAAAGATGTGGGGAGCAGCAAAAGTGCAAAAGGGCCAAGGATGAGCCAAGATAAGAACAAACTGGCTTTCCTTCCTTCCCCGATGGTTACAGTGACCTTCCGTGTTGCGGCTTTCCAATATTTTTCAGCAGAGGGGTACAGCATCCTCTGATAGCTCGTCTCCTGTTGTCACCTGTAGAGCCAAAACAAACCCTATGCCTTGGCTCCACCCTCGCCCTGCATTCAAAGGTCAGGGCTTACCTGCTTCTGGAAGAAGGAAAAAAGTGAACTTTCAGAGGCAGAACTGCAGATTTAGCTTTATACCACCTCCCAAAGGAGTCAATATAAAATAATTCCAGGTTTGCCGAAAGCAGGGCACAGAGCGGCAGGTTGGCTTGGGGCTGTGGAGGGAGGGAGGGTATCACAGCTGCACCACTTGTTTGGAAGCAGGGGAGGTGCCGGCATCACCAGTCCCCCTGCCTTCCTCCCACACACCAGCACCGCCTGCATATTGATCGGAAAGGATTTGCAGTGAAGTGGATGAAAATTGCTGGTGTAAATCCCTCTGCAGCCTGGTGAGAATAAATCCCTCCTTCCTCCCCTCCTCTTTCACAGCCAGGAATGATATTAAGACTGTGGGACTCAGGATTTCCAGATTTCAAGCATTAAAGTATTTTAATTGCACTTCAGGGTAATTCAGCATGGAGCACATGAAACATTGCAGGCAGAGAAAACAGCTACTCGGGAAAATGTCTATAATTTTCAGGGATTCCTTTTATTGCTGACTGCATCCAAATATTTCTGCCCTTGACTAAGTGCTCCCCATTCCCCTGTGTCTCTTAGCAGTCCCTGCAGCGACCAAACAGAATAGCACTGGAAAGAATAAACAGCCAAAACACGAACATAAAATCCCTTAGTTGATGAAGGGGGCTTCTCTGCTCACTGATTTAGTACAAACAGGGCTCCTACTGCAGGCTCGGGCAGGGCTGGGCAGCTGCATGTGCTGAATTGCAACAAGGACATGGAGTTTGGGGAGAAATGCCACTAACGCAACGTATGACCTTGTGCTCTAGATTTCCTCCCTTAGGGCTTTCGTGCCTCTGAGGGAAGCCCCTGCTCAGTCTGATTGTTGTTATTCATTATTTATGGAATGATGCAAACACGTCTAATGCAAGGAATTATTTTTTTTTTCCCTAGCACCTCAGGAGCTGTCAGAAGCAGAAGCAACCAGAAACTAATTCTCCTTCTGATTTCTCTCCTTCCTCCTATACCCTGGGCAGGCACAGATGCAGCCCTTCACTTGCCAAGGCTCATATACTGCTTTTCCTAGTGCCATTCAGAGGTTGCCTTCTCAAGCTTGGTGACTGGGCTTTCACTCCAACAGGTGAAAATGTCTGTAAACACCAGCCTGTGCTCTTTCTAAATGTTTGTGTTATAGATATTTGACATTTATTTTAGACTGACCTCAGGGTTTGGTGCAAATCTTTGTAGCATGGTAGCTTTCAGCTCCATCCTCCTTGAGACAACAAGGATGACTTTTGACATGGGTTGACTCATGGGTTAATCCTTGTGTAGATGGGGTAATTTATACTGTAGCTGGCAGCGGCCGGATAAAGCAAACCCAGAGGGCTAGGCAAGGCTTACCTCAGCTGGCTGATGCATCTTAGGGACACAGTTTGTCTTTTCCACACAAAGATATACAAATCTGCTAACAACGCCTTCCATCCCAGAGAAGACAAAGTTTACGTGGCTGCCAGATTACTCCTGCAATCACTCTGATGACCCTAAGTATGTGACAATTAATGGGCTGAAGTTTACACACACATGCACAGACACACACATGCATGTGCACACTCTCATGATTTACCCCGAGGAGACTGTCTACCAAAAAGTACTTAGAAGAGGCAAAGGGGGCATCCCCAGCTCAGCGTCTTCCCGGTATGGGCCTGCAGACGTGACCCGATACACAGGGGTGTAGGTAGTGCCCTCGAGGCAGCAAAGGGAATTACTTGTGCTGTGCACTAAAATTAGCCCTGGGACTAACGACTTTTCTGCAGCACACAAGGCCCTCCCTGTCCTCTGTCCCAGAAGACATGGATCTGAATGGTGGAGCTGGGTTTCTCTGAAGCCCAACCATGCCCCTTCCCGACAGACATTCTCTCTCAACAAGTTGCGTACGATCAGAGAGCTCCCAATACGGGGGAGAGCTACAGGCGATGTCCAGCCATCCCTGCGTGCCAGAGAAGGATTAATATATCTGACCTGTCTCTGGCAGACCTTCATACACTCTGTTTGAGGAATATTACATTTCCCCTGCCCATAGCTACTTCTTGCCTCTTCCGCACAAAACAAACAGTTACCAGAACCTCTTCTTCTCTGTCAAGTTTCTGAAATAAGACCTGCTCTTCTTTCCCACAGCTACCGGGCTTGTCCTTCCCCCCATCGTTTGTAAGTGAGTTGTAGTTTGAGCTATTTATTGGATGCCTCTAGCCTTGGAGCCAAGCAGAGGAAAGCTCACATCCGTATCGGTCCTTTGGGGCAGCTCTCATCACAGTGAAAACGGAGCCCTCGCCTTCCCCACTGGCTTCCCGCAGCCATTCATCAGGCGGTGGGAGGCCGGATTACGTTACTCCATTGTTTATTGCTCGCAGGGTTCACATCATTCTCACAGTACTGTGTTTTGGTTTGTGGTTTGGTTTTTTTTTTAGAAAAAAGGAAGTACAGGCCACTAAAGGGCACAGAGGACTCCTAGCTCCAGTCTTGACCCATGTCGAGGCAGGTGATTGCTGCCTTAGGATGGCAATAAGGCATCCGAGCAACAACGAGCCAAGGCCTCTGGACTGCAAGGAGGGGAAGACGGGGAGGGTTGCAGTAACAAAAAATTAATAAACGGATTTCTCCTCTGCATCCATTCAGTAAGCTCAATCATGAGCAAAATCAAGCAAAATCCTTCCTCTCTAAGCCAATGTCCATCATAGTGCGCAGTTCATTGTATTCTATGCATATAAAACGTGTTTATATATGCACGTGTGCATGTATATTCATGTACATACACCCACGCATAAGAAATTATGTCCTTCATGGTATCTCCTATTAAGCGGTGATAGAGAAATCCTATTGCTACCACCATGTTTGACTTGCTATTCATGCAGTCAGGTTTGCGCCCAGTCAGATGCATGGGGCTAAGATGCCTACTTCTGGCTTGTTTTGTCATGTAAGATTAGGAAATGTTTAACAGAAATGATTGCATCTAGCTGCTTGCACAAGAGCACTCACACTGGAAGTTCCCAATGGTTTTCCCTTCTTACCTTTGCAATGCCTGCCCTCCTAGAAAAGCTGAGTACCGGTATCTCGTTGCATGCCATGGAAGGAGGTCCTGAACCTGCAAACGGGAAATTTGTCCTGTCTTCTTCTCTCTGTTATGGGTTTCCTATATCACCTTAGGGAAGTTATTTAATGGACCTGTAGCACACTTTGCCCACCTGGAAAGCAGCTATAGTAAGAATATCTGCACAGCCCTTTGAGAATGATTGATGAAATCACTATTAAGCCTAAAAATAAGAAGATAAAAATATAAGAAATGTCTGACTGGCTCGGAGCAATGGTCCATGCAGAGGAGTGCTCTGCCTTTTACAGTGGCGGTAGAAAATGCTATCTAGTGAGAGCTGGTCAGTCTGGCCACCATGTGTGGTCCATTATCACCATCCATCCCCAGCATCTATAGGAATTCGACTAGAGGGGTTAGAGGGTACATCTCTTCCTATTCCATTTAGTAACTCTTTATAGAGCTTTTGTCCACAAACGTGTCCCACGCAGAGAGTTGGCAGAGCTGCTTTAACGGGACACGTTGCCCCAGACCTGAGACATGTTTCAGCTGGTGTCCTCCTGCTTCATCGTGGTCTATACCTTGCCTTCTTTGCTTTCCTCACAAGCATTCTACCACACAGAGATGCAGGCAGGAAAAATCCTTGGCTGTGCTGAGGATAAGCATAAATCTCAAAGAGGGCCATGGGTTTAAGAAACCAAATAAGTAGTAATTAAAAATAAGTGGGCAGAGGTTGTACATTCCCTTGCCCCATCTGGAAATGTAGTGTGGATTTAGTATGCCAATATTGATGTTTTAATTAATCACTGCTTCTAAAATGCTTTTTGGGTGAAAGCCTAACTCAGTCAAAATTATTATTATTAATAATATTTCTAGTAGCATTTCGCTTTTTATTATTACAATATCATGCATTATTATAATATAATTTTATTAATAAAAACAATAGTCTGTCCCTTAATATGGGAAGGGGCATCTTTAGCTCTTTCCCGAATAAAAAGACCAGTACTACTTATTAAAGTCTTTCCCTATATTTTAGCCAATAATCACTTTATAATTTTATCATTGAAATTAACCACATAATCACAGGCTGGGACAGCCATAATTAACAGCAACAACAGAAAAAGAAATACAATACACTCCAGTAAATAGAAGCAGCCCCCTTCAACCCCCCCAAATGGTGCAAAATACATAGGGGACCCTGTTGTCATAGTAACTGGCATTACAGCTTGCTTTCGATAATTAATGGAGGGCTTTGCTATTACAGTATTCTTGAAATTTCACTTTCCCCTGTGCTGCACTGCAGAATGCAGTATCATTTCCCCATTCATAAATATTTCATTACCACAGTCTGCTGTGTTTCATCATCACTGATAACACTCAGCCTAATCCACCCATTGCTGAATTCATGTAGCCCTGTCGGTAGAGCAACTTTCATTTCCTCCTTCCACTTCTGCAGTCTTCATTTTTCTTGTTCAGTGTTCTCCTGCTGCAAAACTGTCATCCTAGGCTAACTACAGAGACCTGTATTTTTCTTACTCTAAAAAATAGATGTGAGATCTGCCCAAGTAAATGAGACACAGAGGCACGCACACACAATGCTCGTATCACTGATATAATTTGTATGTATCACTAAACAGAGATATTTAGATCAGTGATGGAGAGGAGAATTGCAGTATGGTACTGTAGAAGGAAACTCAAAATCTGATTCAGCAAAATACAGCGGTACCTTTAGACATCTGCACTGTCCCCCTGATGACAGCTGCAAGCAAAAGAAGCAATACTCTCATCCAGAGGACTGGTTGGGCATAGTATGTTTTGTAAATAACATACTAGTAGAGAATACCCAAAGCCAGTGGGGTAAACAGCTGTGGTAATACAGATGGCAAAGACAGAAGAAACAGAGAAATAGTTTAATTTTTTCCTTAGTGTCAAAACTGTCAATCGAATTAACTCCAACGTGCTTACATGTGTAATTTCTTCTGATATCCATGCACAGAGCACTTGAGTTTCCTTGTTGAGCCTCGCTTGACTTATTTTTCTTTTTTTTTTTAATACTTTTCTCTGTTATGTTGCTATCCCTTTGAAACAAGCTGGTATCTGAAGACTGAGAGACCTTAAAGAGTTAGTGCTGACCTCTCTGATGCCAATTGCAAGGTAACTCTGTGACAGACTTGCCTTAGGTTGCCTTTACGGAGGAGGAGATTAGGGAGGCCAAAAGGAAGGGAAATGCCTTGTGTAACCTGTTAGACAGAACATTGCACAGAATCTGGCCTGTTTTGTAATAGATATCACAGATGTGATGTAGTTTTCCTCTGGGAGGGGTTAAATCCTGGATAAGGAATCATGGTGCAAATGAGCATTAGTGGAGACCTCTGCAAGCATCTCTTGACAGGCACTATATAAATGTACAAGGAAAATTTGTTTCATCTATTCTGCATGTAGCAGAAATAGCTAGGTAAAAAATTGCACAGCCCATGCAATAAATAGCAGTTATATGCCTATGCCATGCAATCTGCAAGACTTGCTAGGATGTCATTTATGTTGACACATTTAAAGAGAGAAGACCTGCAAATCCGTTTTCTTCCAAGCATCCTAAAAAAAATCCTACCTTTTTTTCCACGTATGTTCAATACAGACTCAGTAGTTTCACATAGTGAGAAGGAAACGCTAGAAGGGGATTGAGGGAATCTTGGGTGTTATTTAGCCTTTTGCAAAATAAAATAAAATAAAATAAATAAAATAAAATAAAATAAAATAAAATAAAATAAAATAAAATAAAATCTGCTAATACAAATTCCATTCCTTGCCAGGAACCATCACGATCTTCTCTTGCATACTGTAAGTTCCTGACTATCACCAGGAATGAATATATGGAACAGAGGAATCCACAACAGTCCAGGGATTTTTTTCCTCTCTGCATGGGACATGACTCTCATGAACAAACTTAATTTTTAAATGAGGTAGTGGAGTCTTTCACCCAAGTGCGTTGGGATGGAGAGGCTTATGGAGCCAAACAAACATCCACCAAAGTCAAGGGGGCCTGTGCCAATATCCAGCAGGGAAGTTTACGGTATGAGTTAAATACAAGACAAAGACCCAGATTGCCTGCAGTCCACTGTGTGAATCTTCAAGTGCATATTAAGAGATCATCCCTGGAAAGGGGGAGTCCAGGCATGCTTAGCGTGGGCTGAAGTTTTGCTCATGTAATCCAGGTAGAATACTCCGACCTCACCTGAGCATACGGTGGCCCTGTCTCCCCAGAGACACCCAAAGTTTGGCCCTTCTGAGCAGAGTATTAGTGTTATCGCCAACAGTGTGGAGGGACGGCACAAGCTTAAACCCAGTTGGCAGCCACCACTCTTCACCCTGCTGTGTAAAATTGCTGTGCAGCCCGTAAAACCAAAAGGCATTAGTCTTGTGGGGTCATGCTACCCCCAGGCAAGAGCAGCCAGCAGGTTATTTTCAGCAATGCTCCTTGCAGGCTGAACATGGTGGGGTGGGAAACCCCCCAGCTTGCAAAGCGTTTTGGGATTGAAATGTGCAGGGGAGCTGCAGCCAGATTCCCTGACATCCCCAAATGAAAAGGGGCATGGACTAAAAGCCATTCCTGTGAGGAAAAGGGAGCCCTGGTTCCCCACGCAATCATCCTGCTACCTCACATCGCATTACTGGCATACAAATAGTTGTGTTCAGCCTTCATCCACCCAAGAGCTGTCAGCATACGGCTCTTCAACTCAACAGTTCACAGGGACTTTTTTCTTTGTTTCGCTCAGGTTTAGAAAAGGTAAAAAGCAAGTGGATGAGTTTTGTGCAATATATCCACCTGCTCTGAGAATTTGTTGGTAGTGACACGTGAAGAGAAATTACTCTTGACAATAAAGGCTATGATGTCTTTTCCCTGCTATTTCGGACAGAAAGATGTGCTTGAGTGCGTGGGTGTAAGAGAAAGCATGAGAGTGAGTGCATGCGTGGGCTTCTATGCAATTGCCATTTTCTCTTGTTTTTCTTTTAAATTTCCCTATGCTTTCCCTAGTTTTTAAAGAGATTCCTAGGCCTCTGTCTTCTTCCTCCCATCTTCAGAGGCTCAGTCATACTTTCACCAGCAAGTGAAAGGCCCAGCAGACAATTTTTATCATTTCCTTTATAAAATCTATGGCATCCGCCCTGCAACCATGTCCATCAGTGTGATGCTTCGTCAGCAGGGAAGTTCTTGGCAGTTTTTCCTCCAAACTATAAAATAAAAGCAGCAGAGAGCCAGGAAGTTCATGTTATTGAACATGGCACCCTCCAACCATCAACCGCTTGTCCCTCTCCTCATCTTCAAAGTGGTGTTTCTTACACCTTCCAGCTTCCCTTGAAACAATTTTTAGCATCTCCCTCTCACCAGCTCTGTGGCAGCCAGCAGACCATTCAGTGCATTCTTGCAGGCAAGACTGCCGTCACACAGCCCCGGGCCACCAAGGAAAAGGCCTCATGTGCCCATCAGGATGCGGCACCAAATGATCACTGCATCCCTCCAACTACTGCTGCTGCCTGGAGAACTGGCCCCTGGAGACCGACTGCAGACATTCCTGAAAACAGCAGAAATCACCCAAGAATGGAGCTCATGTGTAAGATGCTCACATGGCATTGCGGGCCAGGGAAGTCACACCTGATGGCATGGTGGAGACACACAGTCGCAGCAAGCTGCTGTGATGTGGAGGCTTCTCAGAGCCCCTCCAGCAGGGTGTGCGCACTGTGCTGGGCACGTGGGCTTCAGGAGGTGGGTTTCCCGCTTCACCACGATGGTAACATTCATACTAGGAACGTTTAGCATGAAAGGGCAGCATCCGCCCCGAGAGGAGCCGCTAAATTACCTGGACCCTTTGGCAGCCAGTTATTAGGCAGCAATTCATCATGTTGAGCTGGTTCTAGCATGAAGTTTCCTTGGTTACTGCTGCATGTTTCAAGAGGCCTTTGGCAGCTGAGGCACCACTGTTCCCAGCCCTTCCTCGGTGTGGAGGCACCTGATTTTAGCTCTGCACAGGCAAGCTGGCTCCCCTCTGCCTGTTTGTAAAGCCCCGGCTAAAGACAATGAAACCTTTAGCGCACACCATGCTACAGATGTCGGGGTCCTGCCCCCCTTCCCTTGCAAAGCTTCCTCAGAGAAACATGGAAAACGTGAATAGGCCCCTCTGGGGTGGTATCAGCTTTTGTCAGTCCTCTTCCCGAGGACTTCCTCGCATTGCTCCAGGTGCTTGCTGCAAAACCCGCCGGGAGGGTTTGGGACCAGATCCCCTCAGGGCACGGCAATGCCAGAGCTTGCTGCGGGGTGCAGGCTGAAAGCCTCTCGCCAGTCTGAGGAGCCTGAACCATGAGGCCATCCCTCCCTGCTCTCTGCTCAAGGCTCTGAGGATGACTGGTGCCCCTGGGGTGGCTGGAGGAAAACCCTTACACTAGAAAGGTAGCTGACCCAGGGGCTAACAGAGCACCTGGCAGCTTCATGTATGAAATGATGGGTCGGAAGTAGGCCAGCAGATGGTATTCATCCATTCTTGACACCAAGTCCTTGAAGAAGGGCTTCAGAGATGCAGAATCTTCTCCCACCCACCCTATCAACAAAAAAGCTAAGGGAAAGCAGTTCTCTCACCATCATGACTTTCCATTTTTTGGCTCATATTTGTTCATTGTAGGTGAGTTGGAGAAGAGGAATCAGGGAGAGGAAATCCCAGAGCTCAGCAATGTGTCCTGCAAGCCCAGACCCAGAAAACCAGAGATATTTCAAAGTGCAGCCTTGATGCCGTAATTTATGTTTAACAGAATATATCGCTTTTCTCTTTTCTTGCCGCACTAAGATGTTCTGTTGCCATGGCGACCGGCTGAAGTTCAGGGACCGTTTCCGAGTAGCCCTTACTGTACTGCACCAGGTACTGTAGATGGTCCCTGTACGACTGGGATGTGCCGCGACATAAACGCAAACATCATCTCGTTAAATACCCATGCTAATAAAGCAGGCTTACACAGTGCGTTACCTCTGGAGGTCTTAAAACATGTGGCAAAAGAAAACTGGCATCCTCATTCCCATTTTACAGACTGGCAAACTGAGGGGAAGTGACTTCTTCATGGTCTGACTGGTCAGTGCTACAGCAGGAAATCAAAAACAGAGCCCCCCTCCCTCCCTTTTCAGTCAATCACACCATTTATTATGGTACTCTAGACCTCCTTGACCGGTCAGGATCTGCCCTGTGCCTGGATTTTGCAATCACATCCCTCCTTTCACCTAATATGAATTTAGCATTTAAGTAGGAAACAATGATCTCTGACTCACTCATGCCATGGTTTTGCTGCTAGATCCCAGTTAAGGTCATTTTCCATCCTTTTCCAGCTTCCTCATACCAGCAGCTACCAAGCAAACAGAGGGAAGGGGTCTACAGCCTCTTGCCAGAGGCCATCCTTCTCCCAAAACAAGGCATTATACCCAGACTGGTATCAGGTAACAGCAGCTGATGAACAACCCACAGTTTTCGCTTTTCTCTACCATATTATTAAGAAAGATAGGATTGCTAAGATGCCTAAATGAAAAAGGAGTATAAGTCCTGTTCACAAAAAGAGAAATCTAGAAACATGTGTCCTGCTGAAAGTCAAATACCAATCTCAGTCTAAGTCCTGGAACTAGTCGAAAGTTTTTAGACAGAGAAATTTTCCATAAATGGGAATCTTGCAATTTTGGCAACTCCTGTGATGGAAGTTGTTGGTGCAACCATTTTGTCAGCTGTTGTAACACCAAGAACCTGCAAACCCTGGGAACCCCAGATCATGAAGGTTTATAGCGGCTTTCAAGCTGACTTCTCACCAGCACATGAGGAAGTAGCAGGTCCTCTAATGTCTCTGAATGCCTCATCAATCTGTGGGGGGGGGAAAAACCCAAACACAAAAAAAAGATTATCACATCAGTTGTTTTTTAAATATATTTGGGGGCTGTGATATTTTGGAAGCATGAGAGTGGCAGCATTTTGTCTCAGGCTTGAATGGGTAATTTGTTTTGTTGAAATGCTAAAATTTCTGGTGGATAAATTAAGAACTCTAACTCCAACCAATCTGTACGAATAATAAAAACATTCAAAGGAAAATTTTGACTGTTTTATGCCTGACTAACTAATAGCCAAAAGAACTAAATCTGTAGCGACTATTGAACAAAAATCTTGAATATTGGGTCAATCTGTCTAAAAACAGAGGTAGTCAAACTATACAGTACTTCAGCTATTCAGTAGTCAATGGCATTTGATACAGGAACATTTACCAGCTTCATTAACAAATGGATAGTGTTTGATTAATTGCAAAGCTAACAAATATTATATTAAACATACCATTACAGATATGGTAAATGAGAATGAATGATTTTTAATGTCATGTGAGTCAGTTCCATGGTGAGCATGTGGCTCCAGAAGGATGAGACGTTCAACATGCGAGTTATCACCTAGCTCATTTCCTTCCTTTTTCAACTGAAATGACTCCTCAGGGCTGTCATCTAAGAAAGTCTAATTTCATGGGGGATAAACAATGCAGAACATCTGTATTCTGGCCACTTTCTAATGCTTTTTATTAGATTTGTGACTACTTATGTAAAAAAAAAAAAAAAAAGAAAAAGGAAAAATAGAGTTTTCTCCACAGGAATGACAACCAGCACAGTTCACTTCAAAATGACAATATTAAAAACAGTTAATAATGTATTTCAGCTTTTCCAAATTGCCTTTTCTTGTTCCATACATAGTTCTCACTATTTCACATTTTCAGACTTTTCTTTACCAATAGGGCTTGTTTGTTATCTTTGCTAAACTAGATGAATGTCCCCTTGTCCTCCAGGAATTCAGAGCCTGGAAGTCAGGACTCACAAGGAGATAAAAACTACACAAAGATGCTTTTCCCTATAGCAGCCACATTCAGGCATCAGGCCCAGAGCAAGACACTATGACATGAGCCAAATGTCTAGGGCCAACAGCCTGAAAAATACAGCATCTGCAAGAAACTCTTCTTGAAAACCCTCCAAGAGGTAAGATCGCGAGGGTGACAAGGGCCAAGATAACCAGTGATGTCATGACCAGTAGGAATGACCACATGCTCATCCTTGAAGCCAGTCCAATGTGGCTCAGCTCAGTGTCATGCTCGTTCAGCAGATTTCTCCCTGCCCACCCAAAAGTAACCAGGGAAGCCAGGTCAATATTGCCAGACCCCGCTGCCTTAAAAGCAAAGACATGGGGAAAGACAGTTGCAAAAGAAACCCCTGCCTAGATAACTCATCAGTTAATGAAATTCTGCCAAACCAAACCAATCCTTTTATATTTTCAATTACAGAAGTTATTCTTTATATCCCATCTTAAACTGTTGTCCTGTGTTGCTGTTTGTCATTAAAACAGGTTGTTTCAGTCCAGTGGTTGCTACACTTCAGTGTCAGACGCAGCAATTCTCGCGTTACATGGATGTACATGTGCATGCAGCCAATCTGAAACGTGCTCTTGGATCCTTCTGGACTACCGGGGCTCTATAAAAATAAGTCATTATCATAATCATTACCAGTGCAACAGTTTTCACTTTCCCATTTGCAATGCTATTTTCGAATAGCACCGCTGGCCTAAGGAACTCTCAATCTGGCACTTTCCATGACTATTAAATAAACCTACAGTTTTTTTCTTGGTTCTTATTGTTAATCTTTTTGTTCAGTTTTATCTCCCTGTTACCGTCTGAGCTTAAAACCAATCAAAACTCATTACAAAGAATATCATATCATAGGAGCCAAAAATGGAAAGGACCTATTAGATCACCAGTTCATCCTCCTGCCAATTAATGCTTGCTCTCTGTAGTACCTTTCCTAATGCTTTGTCCAGTCTGGCTTTAAAAAGGACCAAACAGTTGGGCTCCTGCCCTTTCCCTTGGGAGACTGTTCCACAGCAAAATATATCTCACTGTCAGGAAATTTTACCTTACGTTCAGCCTGACTGTCACACTATTAGCCCTTGTTATATCCCTGCATGTCACACTAAAAATTCCTCTCTCAGGCTCAGGAGAGTGGGAGGGTGTTCGTACTCATCAGAGCGCTACACGTCTCACAAACCGCACATTTGTTAGTCATTCCTGAGCTAAGCTCTGCATCATTTTTAATTTGAACTCATCTACCTGTACTTCCACCTCTCCTGATCAGCTTTGTCATTCTCCTCCAAAAATTTTCCAGATTTGTCAGTACCTCTCTGGTTATTGAGGGCCTGGTGTTGACTGTACCATTTATTTTGGGATTTGGGACACCAGGCAAAGCTAGATGGCAAGTTCAAACCGGTCCAAAGCACACCTTCCTTCTAACACAGCTTAGTTAACCTGAGCTCCTTCCCACAAGACATGAATGGTAGAAGTTTGCACGGGTACAAAGGGAAACAGAGTAAGTTAATGGAAGAAAAATGATGCATTGAGAGCTCCTACTTACGTGATCTTGTATTTAAGTGCCTGGACTGCCAAACTATGGTCATCATATTGAGACGAGAACAACAAACTGCTATTCGATAACTTGATGAAATGTTTTCAGCTATGCTCACCAGCCTTTCACTAGAGGTAATGTGTCTCAGTCATGACCACATGAGTCTTAGCTCTCATGGCACTGTATAAAGCTGCATCTGAGTTAAGTCACCCCGATGCAACAAGCACTGGCGGTGTGCACTGGCCTCGGTGCAGGAAAGGACCAGAGGGAGGAGAAGCACTGCGGTTCTTTGCACTGTCATGTCCGGAGTGATGTTCCTGCAGGGCTAAGCCTTACCATTAAGCGTTTTTTCTCTCTCTCCTTACAGCAGATCCAAGGTGCCCAAGAGCTCCTGATTGGGGACGTTAAACCTTCTGGCAGACCAGGCATGCTAAAGCCCCAGGCAGCAACTGTGTAGCTCCTGACATAGTTTCAGTACATGCACCAGACTGAGGTCCTTGCAGAAGACATATCCACAGAGGACTGAGGTTCTGTGATCATTCTGCCAGTTGCCCCCTTAGCCTCACCCAACCTGCGCTTTGAAAAGGAGAGAGGGTTGGGGAGGAGTTGGGAAAAGTAAATGCCTGGTGACCCTCCTCACCTCCCAGTTTCCCTCCTTCAACCTTTGTCTCTCAGCCACTGTTGCACTTCTGGTTTGATTTTGCAAATTCAGGTGGAGAAAGCATACAGGGTAATTATTAAATGCCACTGCAATGCAGAGAACCAGAGTAGTGAAGTGGGGCATAATCCTGCCCAGTGCTGCAAGGATTAACTAAAGCACTAAGGTCTCTTCCTTCATTGCTGAGGGCACGCACCACCTATAGAACAGGACTCTGGTAGTGGATCAGAGGGGACTCTGGGCCACCTGGATTCAGGACTTAATCTGTGGCACCAGACAAAACCCTCAACCTCTCCAGCTTTCAGATCATGTGTCTGATAAATGTGTATGGTTTGATCTTCATTTGAAAAAATATTTCAAGATCCTTAAGATCTTGTGGGAAAGCTCAGAGTTATTGTCACTATGAAGAAAAAGTCTCACCTTTATGGTCAAATTTGCCCCTCCTTTTTAGGTCTGTCACTAAGTGAGGGGGTTTCATAATAAGCCTACCCTACCCCATTTACAGGGCGTGCTTTTCCAGAGAGCTTTCTGGACAGGGCCCCACACACAGTGCTCTGGTTTTACCTACCAAATAACTCAATGGTCATGTAGGAAAAGCCACTGGGATCACCATGGCCTACTGTGGACCTCATGATCTATATAAGGATTGCACAGAGCCCTTTAACTTGAGTTTTTCCAAATCAGGAAGACTGCAAGGAGGCTCCTGGTTTGGCTTAACATCAGCCTGGACTGTAGAGGTGGTTTCCAGGTGGAGATGGCCATGCATGATGCCATCTGCATCTACACCAGACAAATTAACTCTTCCCTAGCAGCATGTAACAGTTGCTGTCTGAATGTAGGGCCGACTGTCTCATGGATCGTCTCACATCTACTCACCACTGGGAAACGTCAGTACTTTTCTTTCTGTTCATCATGTCTTCATTGAAACATCAGTGCTAGGAGAGGCACCACTGTGCCTGGACAAACTCTCCTCCAGCTGATCTCCTTCATAGCCCAGAGAAAGTGGTAGCAATCGACAGGCACCGCAAGTTAAGAACTGCTTTCCCATCTGTTGCCCTGTCCTCTGCAGAGCCTTTTCCTCTTGGCAGGTAACAAGGTTCCTTTCAAGGATGTAGCTGATACATCTTACAGTGGCCCTCCTGAAACACACTGAACCCAAGGTAGGAATTTCTCCTCCCTGTCCCAACCATGTGTTGTCATCCTTGGTCTTAAAATGAATCTCTTTCCAGGTGTCATGGGCAGCCCACCCAGCTGTCTGGGCAGAAAGGTGCTCACAGATGCACTGGTTCCTGTTCGGCTTGGCAAACCCATGCCCACGCACAAGAGCCCTCCAGAAGCCTGTGCTGCTCCTGCAGAACAAGCTCCAAGCTGCAGGCTGGGCTGCCTAGGCATGGTGGCTGGGCTGGTGGCTGTCCCGACTGCACAGGAACAAGTGAGTAATGTGGAGAACACCCCAGGAGCTGGGTGCCTTCGAAATCCTCACTCCCCTGGTGATATATTTCACAGTAGCCCTAAGGATGCTTAACAGCTCCAACATTGTGAATAGTCAAGGAATTCAATCTGTAAAGTACCATAGAAGGTGTCATGGAATAAACAGAGAAGGTGCAGCCAACAACTCCAGGTGTGTGACCAAATAGAAAGGAAGCCAGAAAACTACCAAGCAATTTTCCAAATATGAAAGAAAGAGCCTTCAGTGGCAAAGCTGTCCTCTGTTGGAGCCTCATAAACTGCATTGATGTGGAAATGTTACCACTGCACAAGCCTGCCCTCTAGTAAATATCAAAAACGGACTTTTATTAATAACTTTTAAGAGGCTAGGGTTTGTTTGTTTTGTTGTTGGTTTTGGTTTTGGTTTTGTTTTGTTTTGTTTTTAATTAGGGCAGGACATTTAAGTAGTTCAAATTTCTTTTATAAAGCTGGCCTTTCTATAAAGTCAGCTTTCTTCCCACAAGGTGGAAAAACACCTGCATTGTCACCAGCAGCAGGTGTTGCACAGGAGCCTAAAACAGATGCCAGAAAGTCTTTTAGGCTGAAAGGAAAACCTCTCAAGTGGGAAAGGGAGTTCTCTGCCCAAAATTCAATTGCTCTTTGAAGGGAGAGTGCTCAGAAGACTGTTGGCTCTCTGACAGCAGGAGGCATCAGTAAGTATTGAATTTTTCTTGGAAAAAGGTGATTTTCTGTGTATCGGAGCAAAGCAGCAGGAGAGAAAAGTCTCTAATCACATAGAATACGGGGAACAACAACTCTGATTTTGTATCTGCAGCACGGAAGTAAGGCTCACATCACCCGCTCCAGCCGATTTCATATGTATGTGTGTGTGCAGCACACAAATAACATAATTTGGCAAGGTGCTGAAGATCTCCCCAGCAATGCTGGGCTGCTCCCCTTGTTCAAAAAAAAGAGGTAATGCTGCAAGACCAGGCACAATAGGAAATAATTTCATTCTTAACCAAATTCACATTTTTCAGTTTCTAGTGAGTGGAAAGGAATGAAAAGCAATGCAGACTACATAGCACAATAACGTAGCAGCTTGTAAACACACACAGAAGGCTGCTGTTACTATTTCTCAAAAATATATTTGTAATAAGTTTCTGGAAGTACATGTAGGGGACCATGCTGGGCATCAGGTTCTTACTAATATGGTGTCTCTCCTGTCTGAACTTTCAGTCGGGATACGCTTATTTATGACGACAACCTTCATTACAGACCTGCTATTTCTCTGTCTCATCTTCCTAAGGAAGCAAGTGTGTATGCAATGGTGATGGTGTCCATCCTTCCACCGTCAGTGACCTTCGCTGACTTTTGAACCCACTGGAATAATCCCATCCATGCTAGACGTCAAGGTGAGGGTCTCCATGGCATGACGTGCTGGCAAACTTTGTGCAAAACAGCAGCTGTGCTGAGAGGAGAGACCCAAACATTAATGCATGTGCACAGGGTTCATCAATCTGGTTTGCTTGGCCCCTTGGCCAGTCAGCATGAAAAGCCCTCTAACCAAGCTTTTGGCAAGCCACTAAGCTCTGAGTGGGGCACTGTGGTAGAAAGGGGTGAAAAGCTGAGGTTTGGGGTCATGGCAGGGAGCTTAAATAGCACTTAGATTGTAGAAGCAAGAAAGAGTTTCAGGGGAGGCCCCAAGGAGGTAGACTTACACGTATTATGAGCATAGGACAGAAATTTGAAGGCAATCAGGGGCCACCAGTGTTGCTGTGCAAGGCACGACGTGTGTTCAGAGCCCTCAGTGCCCCAGCACAGGCTTTCTGATGGACACCAGGGAGACAGCTCTGGAGAGCTGCTTGGTGATCTCAGATAGCCCCATCCCTCCTGAAAGCACCTGCCAAGCTGCTGAACACCCAACAAAAAGGGCCTTGGAGTGAGTAAAGGAAGTTAGACCTTCAACTGAGTTAAACCTCTGTCAATCCCCTCATGATCGGGAAGACGCAAACCAACCTACAGACCTACACTGCCATTCCCACACTGTTTTATTCAATTCCTATACCGAGATCTGTCAATAGAGACCCTGTGAATGACTATTAGTTTCTCTGCCACCAGTGAGTAAAGATTTGGCATGAGAATCAATAACCCCTTAAATTAATCATCAGTTACAACAATAACTGATGACCAAATAGCCTGGCCATGCATGCTAATTATTTACTATGTGCCTATGCAAAGGCAGGCAGCCAAACTCACATCTGTGCTTTCCGGTACTGTCGTGGGAGGGAAGATAATTCAGCGCTTTGAGCCCAAGACATCAGAAGACAACTCCTCCCACCTTGCTGCACAGCTACTGTGTGACCTCTCGCTAAACCTGCTTCCCTCTCCCAAAGTGACACCAGTGTCACCACAGTCACCCCATGCTGGGTCTCAAAACATTTCATTACTAAACATCTGGACAGATGCCTGGTGCGACTTTCCAACCTGTACAGACAGGGACAAAATCCCACAAGCAGTTATCTGTACCTGTTGGGGGTCTAACAATTTTTTAATCCTAACCCTTAGTCTCAACTGGCCTCGGATCTGTAGATGAAGATGGTTATAGCCACTCATGAATATACAGCGATTCTACTGAAAAATGGCTGCACAGGCACCACATCACAAGATGCATCTAACTGATGCTTAAATGCAGCAAATACCAACACGGCGCTTCTGGCTGTATCATACTGTGATACAAGTGAAGCTGCAGACACTAAAATAAAAAGAGAACAATCTACTGCCCATTTAAGTGGCAGCTGCTCTGGATGACTGCGGTGCTGCCCAGCAAATTACTGAGCAGGCAGAGGCACAATTCCCTGGACCGCGTGTTAATCACCTGCATCCAGAGGGTGAGCACAGAGAGACCCTGCAGTAATGCGTCGTGGGAGCACGGGCTTTAGGCTGTGGTATAATAAATCTCCCTGCCTAGAGCCTGACACTGTTTCTTCATCAAAGTTATACCAAACTTGAATAGCAAGAAATGTAAGAGAAGGTAAGCAAAACTGAAATGAGAAAGCTAGGTCATGGCAGAAGTGATTTTAGGCACAGGTTTCCAAGTATAAAAGGCAGGCTAAAGCAGACTCTACTTAGTTAACAGTAGAATAACAGAGGCCATCTGACAAAAGCACAAAAGCACGAAAACTGCCAAACATGCAAGTGCATCAGATGTTAATGATGATCAAAGCTTATACAACAGATTCTGGAGAAGTCAATGCCTTCACCCAGCATATGCCTGCACTCTGTGTTGAACTGCAATCATCTCCTCTGAGACACTCAGCTTAAAATTAGGATGTAATTACAGTCACGTTTAAAAGCAGGTAACAAGTGTCAATGGCTGGTTTCTTATGTGTCCTACAAATTTGTCCAAGGTCCTTACAAGATTGCTTCAGTTCTGGTGGCCCTCAGAGGCAATACTCACAAATCCTAAAATTTGATCAGGATGTATGTAATTAGTCAATATGGCGTGGTCTATGCAGAAAGCAAATCTGTTGTACATAAACAGCCTTCACTTAGCAAACAAGCACAGCAGACAATATCTGAATAGAGTTCTGAGCTTTAAAAATATGGTTACTTATTTCAGACCTGAAGTACAAACCCATTTTCGCTCCCAGATGGTAACATTTCTGATGGAGATAATTCAGCGATATCAACTAGCAGGCCTCAAATATCCAGCACAACCATTTCAGATGCTCGCACTGAATTTGACAGAACTTCCCGTGCTTAAAGCTACTCCTGTGTGTGTTTGCGGTGGTGGTAGCAAGACCCAGCGTGCTTTCTGACCTTCGTTTAACTAACAAGCACCAGCCGACCTTCAGTCAACCCACAGCAAAGACCAAGTTCTTTAGTTCTACCCAAATATGAACTCAATGAGATTGACACAATTCTGCTTTTTGGGGTGAGACTCCCCATGTTTACTTCAATGGACTACCAAAGAGTCCGGTCTTGGTCAAGAGTTTTACCTGGGACAGCTGAAACGCATTAGTCACTGCAGATAAAAACTACCAAACAAACAAAAAGCCCACAACTTTTTTTTCCCCATTTAAATCAAAAAGCTAACCCCTACATGAAATTATTCAAGGACTGAGACCAATTTGTCAATACATCTGAAAATCAGTAGAGCTGCCCAGAGTAAGAAGACAGTAAATTCAGCGCTGAAGTATGGCCACCAACCTGCAGAAGGGACAGGAGCAACACTCTCAATAGAAGGCAAATGACCACCACCAGTGGTTCACTAATCCAGTTTGGATTCTCAGTAGAAAGCTGCTTTCAGATTTGCGCAACTGTTTGATTGTGCCTGGCAATACTATGGCAGGGGTCACTGAAGTCTCAAGGGTAAAAACACAGAGCCATTTACTGCTTATCTAGCTCACAACAGTTTTCCATTGCAGCACCTTTAACGAGAACATCAAAACCAGGTAAGCCTCAGTGCACTGTAAATTTGCTGCCAGTTTACTGGGAAGATCCCAAACTGGGTGTTAAAGCAAAATCTTTAGTCTTCCAGGAATCAGCCAGCTTGAAAACCAATGGCAACTAGGAACAAAAACCAGCACCCAGAACATTAAAACAGTACACACTGTTCAGCCATAGAAGTCCCCAGCAGTTTTCCTGGGGATGTGTTTCTTTTGCTACAATTGATTTTTTTTCTCTGTTATTAAAGGCTGCTGATATAAAACCCAGCGGCACACAAAAATAAACACAGGCAGTTGATAAAAAGAAGAAGCAGGGCCTTGTGCCTGCCACTATGCTAGTCAGTCAGCGTGCACACTAATCACTCAAATGCTGCTCCCCTTTGTATTTCCACACAGTGTGGTATCACTTTGATATTTAGGAACTCATCCACCTTTACTAGACTTGTAGCTCATCCAAGATTGAGGGATGTTCGTCAGACAGACTGTAGGGTAGCAGAGAGAAGAGCAAGTGAACTTACCTTAGCAGCTATATTGTCCTTGGTCTTCAAGCTAGTTTACTTACCTTTGTGCTAAATATGCCTTAAGAAAAGGCAAGTGACAGCTGAGGGTAGCCCTTTTTTTGACAGTGCTGGTCAGTGACTGAACCAAGGGCCTTCCTCGGGCAGGTTTTCTATACTCCCACGAAGGATCAGCCCAGCCCCTGATATACTGTTAGCATCGCGTGTTTCTGATCAGTGGTAAAATAAATCTATTACACCCTTAGATACCCATGGGCTCTCTGCTGGTATCCACAAGGGACCATATAGTTCAAGAGTCTACTACTGCCCATAGCAAATTTCCTCAGTAAAATTAAGGTCAGGCTTTGAACGGGAAACTGTATTGTCCAAAGGACAGCAGCATAAAAATGCAACTCTGATGCCTTTTGATCTGAGGTCTGCTTTGCTAGTAGTGGTGAATCTTTGCCAGAACAATAGGTCTTTAGAGCAGATTAATCCTAGAATATATATGACAAAGGCTTACCTAATATAAACAAACCCAAGTATTCATATTATGCTCACAGCCAGCCCATCTGATTTTACAGGCCTTAAAATCCTTCACATAATTGAATCATGCTTGCTCCTGAAGAAGCTGTTCTTTTTTTTTTTTTTTTTTTTTTTTTAACCTTAAAGGTTTGCATTTTTGTCTGAAAGTTGCTGCTATGAGAACATCAACTCCAGAAGATGATCCCATGGTGTCAGGTCAACTTCAGGGAAAGCTCTGCATTTCCCCCTTAGCCTGTTAGCCCCTGAGGTTAATCTTTCAGGTTTCAAAGAATAACGTTACTCCACCAAGACCTGGCTGTTGCAGGGAGGCCCCCCTCACCAGAGTGCAGACAGTTCACAGCCAGACACGCCAAACACAACTGATGTTAGTGGTTGGAAACTGGCCGATTTGAGAACATCCAAGTTTCTTTGCAAAGCTGGACATGTCAGTCTGTGGCTGCAGTGATGAAGGCTCGTTGTCCCATTTTCTCCTCCTCGCTTTCCCCAAATTTCTATGCCCCCAAAACTGTCTGATCAGAATGAGAGAAGAACTGAAAGATTTGGGGAGTAGAAAATGGAAAGTTCACTAACCAATACATTAAAAGGGGAATCTTGCAATCTACTGCACCCCAGATAGTCTCCTGTTTTCCCAAGAGACTTAGTACTTTCATATAGCAGGCAGGTTTTAGTACTCTTTCCATATGCAATCCCATCAATTAACATCCACATAATCTGCTGCCCCATGTGGTAACATCAATCAGGCCTTGTCTTGGAACAATTATTGCTCAGTGCAGTTCAGGGGAGTGCTCCTCCTCTTCAGTGGTCCTCACTGAGAATCCTGAAAAGGCAAAGGATGAAGGAGACAGAGAAACATCATATAGGCTAGGTTGTATTTATGGATCTTTGCAGATTATGGTTTAAAAATAACCAAGTAGGTTTTTCTGTTGCCTAAATGGCATCCATTCTTTTCATCTTGTAGAAAGTCTAGCATATTGTTTTCATAATCAAGTTATTTGGATAACACAACAGTGATTTAGATTAGGATTTGTTTACACAGCTAAATATGTTGACTAATGAAATTAAAACGAGCTCTCTGCTTCTGTCACATCTGCAATAGTAACTGGCTTCTTATGGTTGAGTACAAACCTGCTGCACAGATGTTTCTTGATAAGGTATAAATCAGTGTTAGACGCTGTTTATTGCAGCGCTTTTACTGCCTTCTTCCCTGAAGGAGGGAATGTTGCCTGCACAGCAACCAGATGTGACCTGCAAGACCGTATGAAATACCATTACAAGCAAAAACAGGTCCCATATTCCATATCAGCATCTGCAATGGCTCATCAAGTATTTATCAGACCATTGGAACACTTCTACAGGTCCTAGCATCATACCACTGCCAGAATTTACTTATTATAACCTGCAATAAAAAAGCCAAGCATCCTGTAAAGCGACTGGTGCCTGAAATAGTAGGAGATCCCATTCTAGTTTGGTTTTCTGCCTTAAAGGTCAGATTTCTGAGCAGATACTGCTGCTACAAAGTAAGATACTGTGAGAGATCAAGGCAGCTGCATTTCAGGGTATTGTAAGGAAGGGTTTCTCTTTTCTGCCATCCTGCCCCATGTGATATCAATCCTTTGAGGGTGACAGGGGAACAGACTTAGCTTGCACTGGTGCCTATGCGAGGAGAACTGAGACAAGGGAGCTCCTCACCTGGGGAAGGCAGCACAGCTCAGAGCTCCTCGCTAAGCGGCTCTGCTCAGGTCTGCCGGAGCAGGGGGATCCAACAGGAAAGACTCACCAAACACCCAGCATTTGAAGGCAGCCAAGCCTGGCCCCAGAGCCACACTGGCTCCTTCTCTGTAGCAGACAAAAGCAATACCCATGGGCTCTGAAGGTAAGAGAGCTAAACTTCCCAAGATGTACTTCTTGGAAGGTTTCTTGATGCAAAACCTGCCATTTCTTATTTAAAAAAGAGGGGGGGATGGAAGGATAAGATAGTTTTTCTTCCCTGAGCTAATCTGTGTCTCTGATTTGCTTCACTCGCTACATGGACAGAAGATCCTGTCAACACAGAAATAATGCCAAGTATTTACAGTTTAATGGAACCCAGGGACCAATTAACAACACAGAAAACCACCAGGCAGTGTATTTCTTATTGTAACAGGAGGGAAATCTTACATTACTGCTGTTCGCCCATTTCTTAAAATAAAGCACCAGCGCTTTGTCAATGATTTCTCAGTAGTAATGTTTATTATCTGGTAGTTTTACCATTGCCCATTTATCAATCATTTTCCATGTGCTAGGGTCAGTCACAACCCCCCTCTCTTCTACCCCCCATCCCAAAAAGAAAAAAAAAAAAAGAAAAAGCAACTGTCACTAGGGCTTCAGACCAGCGATGTTAGAATCTGCCCTCAACCCCAAGTTCCCGAATTGCTGATTCTTCAATAGCTTGATGGATGCGATGCACCTCGTCCTGCGTTAAAGTCCTCTCTGGGTGGCGGTAAATGATACGGTAGCAATGGCTGACCTTCTTTGTCCTACAAAACACAAACGAAAAGAGGATTCATAAATACACGTGCCTACAAATGCAAATACATGAGGCAAAACACTTACCCTCTGGACCATTTTTTATTTGCGGTCTAATTTTGTTCCTGTTGCTTGAAAATCACCTTAATGCTAAAATACACAGTCTGGAGAGGTGGGACTGAGCTGAATTTTAATTTTGGCAGAGGACTTTTCCGAAGTCCACCTAAGACCTCAACTTGTATTGCGGTATGGTAGCTTCTTACCAGAGCAAACAAACCCAGGAAGAGGGCTATGCTAACACCACAGAACTGCTACTGACACCACAGCTCTCTGGTTTTGGTGCTAATAGGGCTACCTCGAGGGAGCACTGCGCACACATACCCCCCTCAGACCAGCAGGGCTGGAGGTGATGGGCATAAGGAAAACACTGCACAACCTCTGTATGCTGGAGGTTACACATGTTGCTAGTTAACATGGGGTGTCCCACAAGCCTCGCCATCCAGGCTCCAGCCCAGGGAATGAGACCGAACACACAGGTGCAAAACAGAGTAAAACATCTCTTTTTCAATTCAGGTGACTATTTTGCCTTTGCTGGAAGTGAGAAACAAGGACAAAACGCATCTGAAGTCTCCATTTGTGGGAGAAAGACAGAGACGCAGGATGAAGGTGGTTATCACTCCCAAAGTGGAGCACCAAATGGCCACATCTGGGCACTCGCCACACTGCAGCCGAGGTGCAGGGTCAACCCAGGAAACTCGGGAAGAAATGGGGCAGAATATGACAGCAGGCACACATGGTAAAATTTCTTACTCCATGCTACTATGGAAAGGAAAATGCAAAAGAAAACAGAGAAGAGGAACAGGGAAGATGGAATGATGGGGGAAAAAGAAAGTATTTAAGAGCTGCTGAGTTCGGCAAGGACAAGGTAACACAAAACTAGGAGCAAAACAATAAGGTGAATAAGAGAGCAAAACCCTTCTTGCTGTCCATCAAAACCAGGCTGGAGTACATAGCTCTTCCAAGGGGCATCTCTACAATTGCAGAGCTTGTATTACTGAATTTAACTGGCAGTTGTGGCATCCTTTTTATTTTCAGTTTCAAATGGAACCCACACAGCTTCTTCTTTCAAAGGTAAAAACTCACTTCAGTAGAAGAATGAAAATCTGAGGGGAAAAATAATGGAAACCAGAGATCAAGTACTAGACAGAAGGATCTCCCAGACTAGCATTTAATGGCACACAAAGGTATTCAGAAAGCTTCAGGTCATCTGTCTCCTGAAAATTGTTTCATGTTAGAAACCATGTTTACTATGACTACTTGATTAAAACTAAGGTTGTATGTGCTCATACACAAAAGTAACTCTCAAGATACTCATTTCAACTTCAAATCCTACTAGAAACAACACAGGCACAGGTAGTTTTTATCTCATAATAGCTATTTGATACCAACTTTGACCCACACAACATGGATGGGAAGCTTGCCTTGCTCCTACTGGCAATTTACAACAAAAAGGTTATTTTAAATTAAAGCATTCCTCCTTTTTTGTGTGCTCTGAAGATAAAGCAAGTTAAATATGCCTAGCATAGGAAAGGGCACACTGCATTTCATAAAGTGTTAAGCTGACTGCAGTTAACTGCTCAAAACCAGCCAAGAGCTGTCCCTGGGTGCAGGTTAAATGCTGTAGAAGACTGATCTTTGAGAAAAGATGGGGAGGTGTAACTGTGGAGAAGGCATTGCTCTGCTCACCTCTGCAAAGCAGTCGAGAGGACAGATCTGGGAGAAGCAAGTAAATGGAATAACAAGGGTTTGGTCAGATGCTACACTGTAAGAGAGAAATTTGAATAAGAGAGAAGGATAATGAATTGGGGCTCCACAGAAAAATCTTGCACAACCAGGCTGTCAAATACCATTACAGTTGGTAGCATTTCCGCTTTTAACGGTGCTACAGCAACCCACCTGAACAGAAACATTTGCAAATTGCTTTGGCTGAAAATCTATTTAGAAGATGTACAGTCACAGCCCTGATCCTGAAGTCTCGTATATACTAGGAATATATCCCATGATGGAAAAATCATTGCCACCATTTAATGTGATGTAAACGCAAGTCTGTGTAACATATTTAAGCCGTGGTAGGGATAGCTACAGCACTGTTTCTTCACAGGTTATGGTTAACTGAAGGTAACAATTTCTTTTGACCCAGGTGTTCAGGTATCCCCCTCTCTCCATCCTGGTGAGCAGTGCATTCACGAGGCAAATTAAATAGGTCAGAATAGGACGCAACAGTTTCTTGTGGAAAACCAGCATCTTTAGGAAGCATTTAAATTAGGAAAGGGTAGAGGTCTTACAGAGCAGCACTGGACTAGAGTTCTTTTAGCTACAGCTGAAGTTTAGCATTGGTGCAAGAGAAATAGAACAGGGATTGCACTAAATGTAATTAATCTAATTTTAACTATAGGCAAAAAATGATGTAACACACGGGTGGCTACACATCACTTATGTGGTAGGTATGTTAGATTTTTCTCCCACCTTTTAGCTAGGTTTATTTGCGTCTTTGTTACTAATTAGAAAGAAGGAGTATAATGGTTCAATGCTATTTCAATAAAAGACACACTGCAAGTTTCAAAACCTTAAGCACTGTTTTCAGAGTAGTATACATTTCAAGGGAGACGGGGAAGAGTACTTCTTGGCTCTTCCTCCCCCTAATACCCACCCCCCCCAATAAAATACTAAATGCGATTAATCACTGCTGTCAGCTGCAACTGGAAACAATTATTGTCAGCAAATAATACATGCTTGCTGATTCCCCTTCTTGCTTTCCTTTTGTTCTGCAGAGTCACAGGGTGTTTGCCTACCTTAAAGATGGCTCTGCTAATGCATAATGAACTCTCTCCTGCATGTCATGCTGCAGCCTGACGATACAGAAGCAGTAGCTCTCTATCCTGAGTAACAGAAAATTTGAGGCCAAAACCTAGAACAGCAGCTTCACCAGGTTAAAAAAAAAAAAAAAAAAAAAAAAAAAACAAGA
>VYXH01012807.1:0-29360 GCA_013397275.1 Burhinus bistriatus | reverse complement strand
GAGCGCATTGGGCTTTATTTACCTAAACTGCACCACCAAACAAGTCCATGCGGTTCGCAGTCACGCGGACTCCTCTCCCATTAGGCTTCAGCTGATCTTAGTGTCACAAGTCTCCTCTGCACCAGCCTGCGGCTTTCAGGTAATGAAACGCAGTGAATACAGTGAAGCACTGCTCAAAGGGCAAAGGCAGACAGGGATTTATTCTGACGCTGCAGGAGGAGACAAGAACACTGTCCATGAACAAACACTGGAGTGAAACAATGCCTAATGCTCTTTCATATGTTTTTTGGAGGAAACAGCTTTGCCTCGTGATTCTCGGGAATTGGCACACAGCCGCCTCCACGTGCGAGGGAGCTGCTCACTTGCCAGGTCAGATTCACTGCATGGGCCCAACCTGAAGGTCAGTGTATATGTTTCGATATTTCAGCCTGGTACCTGAGCACAGCAAGAAATTAAGGGGCCTTAGTCTGACGCTAGTCTAGTAAAACGAACAAGAAAGCAACCTGACACTGGGACCAGGGCTAGAATGAAAGGGCATGTTAGGCAATAAAAATTAATATCTGTGTATTAGCTTTCCCTGCATGGAAGTCTACTGAAGGGCGTTTTAAATACAGCTTGGCTAGAAAGCTGATCCCAGAAGCTACCAACAGCAAAACACCTAAACATACCGAGGAACCTGTCTCAGTGATTAGATAAGACTAAGACACAGAGTCATTTGGTAACCAAAATGTTGCCTGAAGAATAAATGCCTGCTATTGGCATTTGTCTCATCCACATGCAATATTGTAATAAGAATGAAAATTTCTCCATCCTGTACTTGAAGAAGGAGATAAAAGGGGCAGCAGTTAGTGGGGAAAAAGCCACTTTTAAACCGTGTTCTATTTTCCATCTGTCTTAAATAAAGCACAGAAGCACAGAGAATTCTGTAGGGAGGTTACCCCTGCTCTTATGTGGTGAGGACAACACAGAACCAGACATTTTTCTGGAAAGCTGGATTTACTTTGAGGAACAGAGAAGTAGAGAAGACAAAGTAGTGAAAAAGAGTACTATCTCTTTTGTACTCTGAGCAGTGCACTAAGCAATACTATTCACCACCGTATCTACATTGCACCTTTTCCTACAGAATATTAGTTAAAATGGAAGACCTACGCACATGATAATGCAAGTATTTGAGATTATTTTCTCTCTGTTAATTGAGTCGTGTTAATGAGGTTCTTTGAGGGTCTCCCGATTCCTGCCATAGCAGTTTGTATCCTATATCCCCCCAAAAGATTCATCATGTAATTACCTTACATAAACCTTCACACAGTACTCAATGACCACCACGCGCTTCACAGAGATCATGCCATGCTGAGTATGCATGGAATGACCTCAGGTAAGAGGAAGGCTTGTTTTGTTTGCAGCAATGTCCTGAAAGGGATGATGATGATGGGAAGAAATGAAAATACTGTCTCATGTTACTAGCATTGTAGTTGCCAAAGCCATGCGGAGAGCACAGCTTTGGTTTCGCTTTGTAGTTCCAACAGTTCCAGAATGGTTCACATTTTAAGTGGAAATGGGGAGGAATATTAAACTGCAAGAAGAAGAAGAAGATGTAATTACCTTTTCCTTTTTGTTTCATACCTTCAAACCACATCCAC
The DNA here is from genome assembly GCA_013397275.1 of Burhinus bistriatus. NCBI lineage: Eukaryota > Metazoa > Chordata > Aves > Charadriiformes > Burhinidae > Burhinus > Burhinus bistriatus. The sequence continues at coordinate 27,720 of VYXH01012807.1, read as the reverse complement.
CACTATCATAGTAGGCACAACTGCTAAATGTCATACTATAAATTTTAAATTGACAAATAGCACTCTTTGCTAGGAACCACATCATGGAAAATGGCAAAAGGCTTGCACTATATACCTTACTGTCAATGGCAAATAATTCAATTACCATGGTGATATGCACGTAGAATATAGTAGTAATTCTCTGAACAAAGGCCTTTCCTGAAGATGCATTCTCATCAGTCCTTTCAAATGCTAATACTCCATTTCTCTGGAAGAGCATATTGTGTACAACAGCATGTTTTAAAAAATGGACGTGTTTTTGTTTAAGGTGCTAGTGAAAGGCACTAGATCACCTTCAGAAGAAAGAATTGTTTTAAACCCACAGAAAGCAGGGAATGGTCATTTCTGTTGTACATCTTTTGCAGTTGACACCTGGCAGAAGGATGGTTCAGCTTCAAAGATAGTTCAGGTCAACATAACCATGTTGAGATTGTCTACGTTACTTGACCACTGTGGATTATTTTGGTGGTCACTTTAAAAAAGATGCATGTTCACTGACAGATGGTTGGACTGAAATATTGTTCTTCTGTTTCACAAAATTGAGATAGTAATGGACTTTTTGCTCTTTTCTAATTGGACTTGGTGAAATCTGTATCTGAATACCAAACCCTGAACCTGCTTGGCCTTTTCATTCTTTCTTTCTTTATTTATTTATTATTCATTCCTTTTTAATTTTTTCTCTTAATGTAGGAAAAAAAGTCAAAATTCTATTAATAGCCAGCTTACTGAGAGAGATAAAGAGCACGGTATGGGATGCAGTGGCAAAGGACATAAATAACACCTACCAGTTAAGATAATGAAAGGTAGATGAAAAATGAAAACACTCGGAAACTTTTCAGCTTCTCAGTCACTGAGACACTGTTAAATAACCATAAATAGGACCTAAGCCATTGCCAAGTATCTGAAAACATTCGACTGGTTAGAAAGTTTTGATCATGATTTTTCTTTTCTACCTAGATCTATCACCTAATTTCTCACATGCAGGAAGAAATACAAACAGATATATACTGAAAAAAAATAATTCATATGCATCACCTGAAAGAGAAAGTCTCCTGGCTGTTAGACGTACTCACTAGAAGTTTAGTGAAACAACTCAAGCGATTACTTGTGCTTTGGCCCCTAACGACCTTTTCTCATTTCGACAGACTACCGTGGTTTGTTGATACACGCCAGCAAAAGAAGAACTAATGTAAGAGGTCTGGGGCCCTTTCCCACCAGCTCCCAAGCAGAAGGAACTCTTGTAAAGAGACCGAGTTACACAAGAAACTGAGAGACTATTTCCCTTGCGCACCATTACAGTTGTCTCAGTAACAAGCCAATGATACAGTCAACCCACCTCAGATCCAAGCACTTCCCATTAAAAAGCTCTTAAGTCTCACAGCATCAAAAGTAATGGAATCCATTACATGCAGGCAACAATGAAATATCACTAGGGTGAAGAATAAGGAGAAAAACATAATTCTCCATTATACCAAAAGAAAATCCAAAGTCTCCATAGGATCATAAGCTAACTGTGACACAGACTTCTGCTGCTACGGGAGGCCAGAAAAAAAACACTGCAAAGCCTGGGGTTTGGGATTATGTGGGTTTTTTTGGTTTTAATAGTAATTGATTCCTTGAAGAAAGCAATGATCAATGGTTGTAAAGCAAGTATGAAATCAGTTCTCAAGGGGATAGATTCCAGCATCAGTGATGACTGCTTGTCCTCCAATCTTGCTCTCTTTGGGAAAATCATCTATCATGCACAGGCAACAGAATTCCCATCACATCTGATCTACGCCAATCGTGAGGAATCCATTCCACATGGATTTAAACTTGGATGTGACTGAGAGTTATCCCTCTTGTAAGACAGACTCTGTGCTCTCAGTTCACACTGAGCCTCCTCAATTTTTAGGGGCTCACCACTCCATCTAGTGAGTCAGTTCAAAATCCTGCTCTAACCCCAGGAAGATTCAAGAGTAGGCTCGAGGCTGAATACCTTCAAGACATGCCTTGCTGTCAGCATAGTAACCCTGGAGCACTCACCATGCCAGATAGATGCAACATTATGCACTTTTAATGGAATGAGCCTCTCAACTTACTGAGGCCGAGGCTTTCAGGAATAAAAGAAAGCCAGGCAGTGGGCATGCACACAAAGATCAGAACGTGTGCAAGCCCACGAGGCTCAGAAGAGGGTATGAAAATCTACTTTTTCTTCAGGGTTATCACTATGACAGATACAAGGACTGCACAGGTGGAATAAAGATACGAAAAAGCAAACTTTCTGATACAAAAGAACACATACAAAATCCAGTGAAATAACTTCTACCTATTGCAGTGGCAAACAAGAGAAGGTTGTTTGGTAAAATACTTGAGACACTTAATTTTATGTACTAAACATAGAAAAATAATTGGATATTGAAAGTAAGAGGGGAAAAAGTGATAGTCTCAGCATCAGACATGTCAGAATACTCGTTCTGTGTATAGCACAGAGTTTTATTTAGTTTCAGTTTCCCTAGGTTTGATTGAAAATGTTCCGTGCCAAATACTTTTCGATATCCAATCATGTTTTCACCAAAACAAAATGCAAGGGGTAATACTTTTTGTTATTTGTTGTTTAAAAATTGACCACTAGAGGCTTAAACATTCGCCAACCCAGCAAACAAAAGAACAAAATAACTCGATTTGGATATTGTGCTTCATGGGAACCGCCATCTAAGCTCTTTGATTTTCTCCTTCCCTGTGTAGTTCAGAACCCATGGCAGGACTACATTTCCCATGACAGGCCAAGGCCAAAAACTCCTCTGATGGATCACCTACCGTCTCTGGAAAAGAAACTTGGCTGACATAGCTGATGAGGAATCAGAGCATACTGAGAAGAACAGAAGCATGTGATACCTGGAAATCCTGGCTGCTGAAGTGTTTTGGCTGCTAGTCAGAAAATTCTTACAGAAAAATTTACATTTTCAGTGAGTAAAACCACAACAAATCAACATAGTTTCTGTCATTGTTGGCTCTCCCACTCTTTCCACATTTTTCTTGACCTCCTAAATCCTTCGTAATTTAATGGGAGAATGAGGCAGCTCCAGCAGCAACAGGCTTTGTGGGTCTGGTAGAACTTCATGACTTAGATACCTCATTCACAATCCCTTGTGCCCTTCCAGGGCAACTGGCTAGTACTGGAGTGGTCAGGGACACAACCTGTTTCCAAAGAGTAACTGGAAGATGCACTGCATTTGCAGAGTTGTTGTGCTTCTTGTGCAAGGACATTATATTTACCTCTCCCTGAGCCACAGTGTGCAAGTAAGAAGATGGAAGAAGCTCTGGTCCTACTTCTGTCAAACAGCAATATCAATGATTCCATCACTGGTCATTAGCCACAACAGTATTGCTCAAAAGTTTCCAACCACTGGCAACTGAAATGCTATCTGGAAGCACTTAAGAGTGACAACTTATCTCAATAATCGGAACAAATCCAACATGAGAGATGAATTTGGACTCTTTCAAATGCTATCTAAAATATTTATAGTAAAAATGTTAAGTGTGATACCTTTTCAGTTCTTCTGAGTGAAAGATCAAAGAAGAGAAGTATAAATATTTAGCAGTTTTTTCCCCCAACTAGATGTTAATACTAAAGGCTACAAAAAGTATTACTAAAAATAACATTGCTGTCAAATTAAAAGATATTTCATAATCAAGTAAAAAGGGAATTTATATGAGAATTTAAAACAATTCATTCTCCTAAGAAATGAAGATGGATGAGAGTGACAGCCAGTTTAGAAATACCTCCATTGAGCACCGGCAGAAATCAGGGTCTACAAAGTTAGGTGGCAGGCAGGTGCATTGGAAGGACTGGATGCTATTTCAGGTACTTGTATAGATTTCATCCTTGAGATTAGGGGTTTTGTCCAGGAGCTAGGTGTTTAAGTCCCCTTTAAACTTGCTGAGAGTTGAGGTGAAGAGGGACATGGTTCTGGACTCAGATGAAGAACCTAAATGATTATTCCAAGCTCACACAGTGAATTGATGACAGAGAGGGGACCTGAAGAAGTACAGGCACAGACCCTTTGAGTCATCCTTTCAAGTTACTCTTCAACCCGGCCCCCCCTCCAGTCACCCTTCTTTTCTGCAAATCGTAAAGCAGCCCTGGAAACAAAAAAGCCTATGACAGGAAAAGGCAACTCAACTCATCCCATATACAATGGACAGGGTAGGGAAAAGCACAGAGCCAACATCAGGATAACCAAATGTGCTGTTTGTTAAGTGACAAACTAATCCCAAATCAGGAGGAAACAGGAGGGGGAGAAGACGAAAGGAAGAGATGAGTTAACCGGAGACCAGAAGACAGGAGGGACTTAAAAACTGAAAGCAGAAGTTAAAAGAAATCACTTGTCCTTTTTGCGTAAAAGCAACAAATTAAAAGCACCCGCCGCCCTGCCCCGGACAGCCTGCAGCGCTAGAAGGCAACTTAAAAACATTTATACCTCTGTGTGTGCAAATACAGGGGGTTTCTCAATGGGACTTCTTACTGTATCTGTTAAACCTGGTGGAAATTCTACAGCCGCTTGCACAGTTAAGTGTTGTTTACTATCTCCTTCCAGTTCATACATTATTTTTCCTCTCAGGATTGTCAGGTTTTATGAGCCTTAATCTGGCTAACTGGATTTGTTTTGGAGATGAAGAAATTCCTCACTTTCCCTCCCTTAGGGTAGTGTGGTTCCACAAAGACAATCACAAGAAACCTGTTCTCATTGCTTTTCTGACAGTTGCTGCCTTGGGAAGACAACTCAGAAAAAGTCCTCAAAAAAGGATAACTACTGGCCAGCAGATTACATTACTGTTAACACACAAGAAAACTGTCTGGCTGGGATCCATTTGCACAGGTAATATACTTGGACCATGATGACAGACAAAGAGCCTGTGTCTTGTAGGTGAGGCTTGCCTGGTTATTTTGAATATAACAATGAGGAAAATGTCACAGCACCATTTAAACTAGCCAAATGATGACAGCATATATCAATCAGGTGCACTGGCCAGAACTTTTACAGCTGTCAAAATAAGCATGAGTTTGGAAAACTATAACTGCCACGTTTGGCATGTTGCCCCCTTAATATTATGGCTACTTCTTACGAAAAGACAAATGAAAAGAAGAATGTGAATGTGATAGGGTGTATGCATAGTGAACACCTCCTACGCTGAGATGACATGAGCTTCACGCAATAAAACACCATGTGGGTATGAAGACTAAAAGGTCAAGGCACAAAATGAGATGCATCATTCTGTAAGTACAAGGATATTATTGGCCTGCCACTCAAGAAAGGAAAGAAAGCCATTGAGACATTACACTAGGAGGATCAAAATACCATTTTTTGATAAGACTTTATTAAAAAAGGCCAAATGATCTTCTCACTAGCAGGAATTAATACCAGCAAAGAAGGGATAAGACTTCAGCCCAGAATGGGGAATACACAGGGAGCACTAGAGTAAATCAAATGTTCTCAAATTGTCCAAGGTTGAACTTTGCCCTAAGATACTTTAGGAATGAGCAGAAGAAATCTCAGAGCTGTTATCAGTTGTTTTTGAGAGTTCATGGAGGACAAGTAAGGTATCAAATGTTTGGAAAAGGTCAAACAGAGTGCTTATTTTTGAAAATGGAAAAAACCCCCACCCCTGCGAAGCCATAGGAGCTATACGCTATTTGCTTTTACTTTAAATTCCCAAAAAGACTCCGGTGCAAATAACCAAACCACTTGTAAGCACACAATGGAAATAAAAAAGACAAAATATTAAGCAAATCTAGTGAAAACAACCTGATGTCCCTCTATAGAGGGGTAACAGGCTAATAAATCAATAATCAATACATGAAACAATAAATTGCAGGAAGCAGCAAACACCATGGGGGGCAGGTGCCACAAAACATGGATCCATTGGCAGTTGTAAGCAGTTTCAGACAAAGTTGAAAAATCTTAGGAAAATTTTTTAAAAGTTATAACAAAAAGCAAAAAAAAGGTCGAAGGTGAATCCATGATGTTGCTGTGCTGCTTTAAGCTAAACAAGCACCTCTCTGGGATGAACTGCTGGAATGCAGCCGGAGTGACATCCTTCTGCCCTACTCAACACTGCTGCTGGCTCAGCTGAAGTACCCTCTCCACACCTCAAGAAAGATGTGAGACAACTGAAGGCAGATCACTGGGGAGCAATGAGAACAAGCAGATCTCTAGACAACACATATTATAACGAAAGACTGAGGGAACACAGGTTGCTCAGCCTAAAGAAGAGAGAGCATGAAAACACCCTTCAAATACGTAACATGCTGTTGCACAGTTAGGTAATAATCTGTTCATCAACATTCACAAGCGGCAGGAGATGGAAGTAACGAGCTCGTATTGCAGAAATGTTCAGCTTGAAAATTCACTTGGAAAGGCGGTGGGGTCTCCATTGCTGGAAGTCTTTCAGGACTGGTTATACAAGTGTCTGTCAGGAATGCTATAAGTAGAGCTGATCCTGTTTTGGAGTAGGAGGATGAACTAGGTGGCAGTACTCTTCAACTCTTTAGCATAAAATAATGTAATGGTCTTTAAAATGCAGAAAGTTACTTGAGTAGCAAAGATGTCTCCTTGTAGCTCCAACTGAATACACATTGTGTATTTGTTTATCCCATTGCATTAAAGGGAGATGGGGAAAAAAGCCCAGTTCAGGAAGCCAAGAAGGTAGGAAATACAAACATACCTGGCAAAAGAGCTCTGTGTTACCAACACTGATTCCCAGGAAATAAAGCAGAGAAAAACTTTTAAAGGGGAACAGCAGAGACCAACAGATTGAGAGGGGAAAGGAATCCCCTGAAAGTGACGTGACCTCTTTAGGCCAGCAACCCTTTCATTAGCCTTATAGGCCAATGTTGAAATACAGCAGATAGGAAAGCAAAGTGCTGCTGAGTTACCTTTCGCTGCCTAAAGCCAATAAAAAAACAAACAAAAACCCCAGAAAAGTCCACTCTGTAAGACAGCATCCCAAAGGGAGAATGTCACTCAGTTGCTTGTACCCTTTGCTTTGGGGCTGAGAGTCGAGTTAGGAAAGCTCTCAGGAACAGCCACAGAAGATGCTGCACATCCTCGACAGGCTGAACTGCATCTTTCTCTTTTACACGTAGAATTCTGAGTTTGTATCAAGAGGTTAATCCTTTGCTTTCAGCTTTCCAAGTTCATGTTCAACCCCAGGCAATCTTAAAATAAGGATGAAGTCTTCCTTCTAACAAAACAATGTTGCAAATAAGCCTGTTGGAAATCTGCACCCCAAGGCAATTTGGGGAAGTCCACAGACCAGGAGACATCTGAGACAGCAATCCTTGAATGAGGGCTGGCTGGCCCAACAACAACTCTGGGGCCTTTTGACATAGAAGCTGATTAACTTTATGCCTTGTTGCAGGTAGGGAGACTGAAAAATAGAGAGGAAACGACATGTCTAAGGACATATTGCAGATCAGCCCATCTCATAATAGAAATACATAGAAACTAATAGAAATCTCATTTTATGGAACCTCCCTATAATGCTCTGAATAACCAGCCATGTTTCCCTTGTATTCGTACACGTTATTGTGGCCTCCCCATTACTCACCTGCTGTTCTGTATTCACTTATTGTATCTCTTCCTTATGTATGCAATAGCTGCGAGGAAGGAGCTGCCTTTCATTTTATCTACCTACCCTGCCTTTTGCAGCACAGAACGAGAGGCCACAACTCTGCTACAAGGAAAAGTAACTCCATATACTCATATAAGAATATGTGTATGTAAGTGAATATATACATTCATAGCCATTGCTGCAAAGGCTAGTTTTTTATCAACCTTTGCAAGTTTGCTTGGACTCATAAGATCACCAGTTTTGGGGAAATATTGATGTTTATTAAATCTTTCTCAGGGATTAAATGTTGATCTCATAAAAGTTCCATTGCATGTGTGTTCTTTCGCTCTTACATGAAATATGAAGTTGCCAAGGAACAAATAAACTATTTATGACTTATGCCTGTACAGTAACAAAGAATGGCTTAATGGGGGCATGTACTACTTTTGAAAGTACTGCAGTCTGTTGTTCCCTGAACTGGAGACTCTCTTAAAGAGGTTTAAGACGTGTAGTCTCTCTTCAAAAAAAAAAAAAAATCTAATTCTTGACATGATTGTCTAAGTCATAGCAGAAAGACTCATACATGCCACAGACTCCTGCACCACAGTCCCACACACCTGCCTTACTTGTAGGTAAATCAGTGTAGGTTGCACACAGCTGCATGCAGACAGGAACTATTAATCCAGATAGCTAACTGAAATTAACTCAAGTTATTCTTATATTACTGACTTCAGAGTTATAGAAGAGGAAACTGGTATTTATTATACATAAGGTGCAGCAGTTTGCTGGTATGACCTTAAACACCATCATCTCTGCTAGCAGGTCTTCTTCATGTGAACTACAGTAACAAACAAGGAAGGAGATGCTCCTTCTGAGATTACAGGTAGCTACACCTGAACAGTCACCTCACCAAGTGTCACTGGGAGGTCACACCATTAAGATCAGCAGAGTTTGTTCTCTGCCTAATTCTTGTCACACCTAGCCAGGATGGCTGGGGTTCTAACATTGTGTTTTGAAACACAGAGAGTACCAAAGAATACGAAAATTATTAGGCACCCACTGCTGAGAGGGTTGCAATGCTACTCATGTTTTCTTCTGAATCATCTGCATCCACCGTCTCTCTCCACTGCACTCACATTCACAAACTCTTCTCCCCAGCCAGTGACATCATCTCTCCACCCGCCGAGATGGCAGAGCAAACACAGGTGTTGGATGTGTGGATTCAGTGAGGGAATAGACCTCCTTAAAATGGAAGAGGTGAGAGAGGAAACACTGTAGCCCTTAAAGAGGAAGAAGGAGACTACAATATCCCTGTGACATTTTGCACTGTAGTCTCTACAAAAATGTGAAGACAGAGAGACACAGTTTCGACAAGCCAGTAAGATCAGATCACTGAGCAGCACGAAGTAGATAAAGGGAGAGAGACAACTGCAGAGAGCAATCCTGAAGCCCACACACTTTTCATCCACAGGATTTAAATCAGTATCATGATACTTGATGCTATTGTGATTTTACTTTCGCATCCATATGAGGAAGGGTTAAAATGACCTCACCCTTCACTAGGATAAACCCACCACAGAAGCTGAAGTATCAGTTCAATGCATGGGTTGCATGGAACTTGGACAGTTATAGGACAGTCAAAACATTTATATTGCTAGCACATCTACGCTGGCAGGGACAAGCTTAGTCTCTTGTATCTCAACAGATCTCAGTTCTGATTCTGTATATCCCACAATACATCACAGAAACTCCACAGGAAAGCAATGAAAGAATCTGTATCAGGCTCAGCATTCACCTACAAATCCCATGCTTAGATCCATACTATATTGGATCAATCTTGGAGTCTTTTTTTTTTTTTTTTAAGGTTGAGCCTGTATCTGTTCTCTTTCCCCCAAATACTGGGTGAGCATTTCAGTAGCACATAGGTGAGTCAATAAAACTAAGCAGCAGGGCTGTTTGCACAAATCCTTCTCCAATCCTGTCTCCAGGTGCTTCTCCCTGCTTCTCAGATTTGCCCTACTGTACTAAACTGTCTGAGTGGCTGCATGTGTGATGAACCACGCTAGCGAGCTGATGTAGTTGAAAAATGTCCAGTGAGGGGAAAAAAAAAAAAAAAAAAGACTTAGATTCCCAATCTGGTTCACTGAATGGCCACACCAGTTACTGTGCGAGCACAGTGTGGGGGCGAGAATAGCACAAACCAAGACTTATGCTGACAATGGAAACACATGTGGAAACCGGGGCTAAAATCACAAGTTGGTAATTCACTGAATCCACATAGGGATTAAAGCACATTCTCTTTTTTTCCCCCTATGTTCATGTAAAAACATGTTATACATAATGTTCAAAATGAGACTCGCACAGAAGGAAGAGGAAAAAAACCTGTCTGGCTGCCCCCAAACGCTGCTGAGTCCGATCTCCTGACCTGTTTCCATTGAAGGCAACGAGATGACATCTCTTTCAGCCAACTGGAGTTTCAGCTGACGTTTTACAAAACAAGAGGGACGGGTCCCTGGGTAACAATGTTTTAAAACTGATCAGCAGAAGCAGCAAGTAAGATCCTCTTCTTAAAAATGATGATAGACTAGTTTAGTTAGGAACTGAATGAATGTGTTCAGGACAGCATGAGAAGAGGTAGACAAAACCAACTATGACAGCCGAACTTTGCAACAGTGCAAACTCTTTTGCCACCAGTTAAGCCTGAGGTCAGTGGTCTGAGAGATTTTATGTGTGTAGGGTCCTTCGTAAGGCCTCTGCTCTAGCGCAAATTTCATTCCATGCAAGTGAAATTCTTCCTTCTGGCAAACATAATACAGATACTGGAAAGAGAGACCTGTGCTTGTAAGCTCGCTCTTTCAGTATTTCATCAAATATAGCAGCAATGCTTAAGAGGTTACTTCCATTAAAGATGAATCTGTTCAAGATAATTGCCTTTAACTACTTCCCTCTATTGTGAGACATCACCTCAAGCTGACTGTTTGGCTTTTGGATATTAGAAAGCACAAGCTGGATAGAAGTAGGATGTGGGGATCAAGAGAAAGAAATACTAACGGTGAATCACCCCTTGGCTGATAGAAGGCAAGGGTGCCTTTAATGAACAGTTACATGCAGGATGTGAGATAATCTAAGTGGGACTGTTATGAAACTTAACTATGAGATACTTTGAATAACGATCTATAAAGCTGCTAACTGGATTCAGTAAATTGTTGAGTCATTACCATATAAGACTGGGTTGCTCTGAATGGCATATGAAATCCATATGGCTAGAGATACTGAGTGGTTTGCTTTTGGTTAGGGAAGAAGATGGAAATGTGCATATATGCACATGGATTTTCAAGAATAAAAAATTAATAATGATAAAATAATTAGCCACAATTATATACCATCCACACTAATATTATTTTGTCATTTATCTTTTAATTAAAGATGTCCTGTGATTGAGAATTAGCAGGCATGAAATTAGCACGGATTTTTAATATTTTGGGAAAGAAATACAGTATGTTCTCTGTGCTGATCTATCTGTTATGAAATCAACTCAAAGTAAAATGAGGACTGGGCAGAAGGATGCTGGGTACTACATATAAATCACTGATCTTTCACCTCTTAGAATATTTTCACATTCAAACGGAGATGCTAAATGAGCTGAGCACTTAACGCAAAAAAGAGAAGAACTTACAAAACCACCACTATGGATATAATTTATTCTGGAGTAACTACTCAAGCAAAGACCCAGGGCTGAGCTAGTCAGACAACTCTATTATCTTTCACCTGAAGAAAGTGTGATTAGCGGAGGCAATGTCACATTTACACTTAAAAATTGTTTCAAAGACAACTTGTAGCTTTTGGCACAAACTCAGCCATTGGAAAAACATTGTAAGAGAGAGAGGCAGAGACAGCAAAGAGCACTCCTTTTTATGATTTCTCACCCTTGTATTAAGCCACCGAGTTTAGCTTGAATATTCAGTATCTCAGCAGTCGGCACTTCCCAGGCAGTGGCGCTGAGTTGCTCTCCGCTGATCCTGAGAGATGCAGTGTTGGGGCTCTTGCAGACGAAGGCTGTCAGCACAGCGCCTGTGCAGCACCTACCGCCCCGTGCAGTGCCAGCCTGCCGTGCGGCACAGAGCAGCAGGACAAGGAGCAAGAGGGAAATGCATCTTCTTCACTCCCTCTCCTGCGAAGGGGGAGAGGTGGTCTCTGCAGCTACTCTATAGCATGTGGGAAGCGGACAAAGGCAGTCAAACTAGATGGGGGAGGAGCATTTACTAACAAATAAGCTTCTCCAGTGATCTTCCTCAAAGGTGACATTGGCAGCATTGCATATAAAATGAGTGTCTCTTCTGAAGATGTCCTTGCACTCTTACCACAAGAAGAATCGGAGCATTACTCCCAACTGCAGTGCTGTCTTGAGCAGTGCAACAATCACAATCATTACACATTGTCACTTTACTGCCCTTATGGGTTTTGTGGTTGGGTTTTGCTGTTGGTTTGGTTTTTTTTTTTAAATGGCAACTACTCTCATTTTCAGTCTTCTTTTTCTGGCTTTTCACTCTTTTTTTCCTTCTGCTTTCTTTTTGGCTTGGCATTTGCTGGCATTGAGCTGTGAAACCTGTACGTGGAGCCAACTGAAATTACTTGGGAAATTCAAACGAAAGGAGCTGTAAAAACTGCTTGAAAACTACTTTCGGCACAGAGGTACTAAATTCATGGTCACCCTCGCTTGTAACCCCCTGGAAACATCACGCAAACCACAGAAGCACAGGATAGACTTGGAGAGGATTCACAATTCCATCTCTCTGGTGTGTTTGTACTTGGCACTTCTCTTTCAGCTTCGTATCAATAGCGGCTTTGATGTACCTTTTTTTTTACTTTCCAACCCTTTTAAGGACCCTTGATAAAGGGCTCATTTTTTCCTCTATTATATATCTCAAACAGAATACCACAAAAGATCCACTTGATCTAGATGAACTTGATCCATCCATACTGCAATTCTGATGGCAAATGATCATAACAGTTAAATTTGGCCTATGGTATAAACCCCACCCTGCATCACTGGGCTACAGACATCCCAGTTTAAGCGTTGTGTGGCTTGCAAAGGTTACCACTAAAAGAATGAATGGATCATGATGAAATCATAGAGATTTGTTTTAACCAGGAAATGAACCAAACCTGTGCCTTGCTGAAAATTTACCCTCTCTAGTGTTATAAACATGCCTATGCACACACAGTAACCATGATACTCACTAGCTTTGCCCTTTCTATTCAGGACAAGCACGCCTGCCTTCTCTCTGCTTTCTCCAACGAGCAGAAGCTAGGCACACTTGGTTTTAAGAAGTAGAAAGCAGCACTGAAAGCAGGCTCAAGGAAGCAAAGCACCGACAGAAAGAACTAGCTGGTCTTTTGACAGAAACCAAGAAGAGTATCTGAAGAATTACAGACAATGCCAAAATGAAATGTAAGTGTACTCATGTACTGTGATGTTTGAGCTACAGAGAATTACTGAGTTACCATTCACAAAGGTGAACTGCTGAAAGCGACCACGTCCATGTTTCTATCCACACCAGCAATACAATAAAATACATTAGCTTAAACTGCTCCGATAAAAAATATTTAAGAATGTGAAAACTTCCAGCCTATGCAGATGAGAAGAGAGGTGGCAATTCATTCTGCTACAAAACCAGGATCAATTCCAATTACTAGTTCATACCTTATTTATAGCAGCCTGGCCTGCCTAAACTAACATGTTCATCTCTGACAAACATCAGACATCTCTGACCATGGCAGGGTATCAGAAGGGGAAGCAGGGCTGAGAAGGATAGTGAGTGACAAGGACTTGCTGAATGTCACTCAAGGAATCATTTAACCTCTTTGCATGTGAAGAGAAATGCAGGCACCTCACTCAGCCTTCCTAAGAGCTTCTCAGAGGTAATCTGGCAGTGTGGAGTGGCAAAACTAAAGCAAAACTCCTACCACGAACCTTGGAAAATAAGGAAGGTAAAACTTTGTGCATAAATGCTTTACAGTATATTTATTGAGGTAATATCTTATCTGTTTAAATCTCCTCTTCACCAGATATTTCAATATGAAATAAAGCAGTCTATTATGAAACATCTGAGCAGACTAAATGGGCAGTTTATTAGACTTGAGAGCAACGACTAGTAGTTCATCTGTCACCCTCAAGCTTAACAGGTGAATAAAGTCTGTTTCCCCTCATCCATCATGGTGAGGAGAGCAGTAGGTCCAAACACAAATATGATTAGTCTAAAATGTAATTTTTGGTGTGGCAATGGCTGCAAATGTTACTTGCAAAATTGAAAGGCAGTAATCAACTATTTTTGCATGAAAAGGACAGCCTCCAAGAGAAGGTAAAGGGCACCTGCGTGACTTCTCTGCTAGACATCCTCCAAAGCTGCAGATTATTCTCCTCCCACAGCAAACACCACAGCCTCTTCCTCTGGAAAGAGCAGGCAGCGAGGTCAACAGCAACAGCAGCTGAAGCAGCCCTTGCCCTGCTCACTCCTGTGGCTGCACCAGCCCTGCTTTGTGGCCACACAGCCGGTTGTGCAGACAAATGATACCCACATGGCTGAAGCACAAGCCTCCCCCCCTGCTTTTTTGTGAAGGACAGGTTTTCAGCTACATCAGTCTCCTGATTTAGTTCACTGATTTGGATGCCGTAACACAGGGGATGGCACAAGCGCAGGAGTGGAGACTGGGAACGGTTAATCAAAATACAAGTTTTTGCCACAGACTAATATTACAGTTCCAGGGCCAAACCCAGAGAATCTGCTACCTCAGCTCCTACCTGCTTTTGGGCTCTCATTGCCAATGCAAGTTGTGATATCTTCAGTGGGTAGCACCTAGGACCAATGCTTGCAAGTCTTAACCTGGCCTTTCTTAAGTTGGACTGAAAACATCCTTCATATCCTTCTAACCTCAGTGTGAGTTATTGCAATGTAAATGACACTGGTTGCTTGAATCCAGAGAACACTGAAGTGAGTTCACCTTGCGATACATTCATTTTGTAATTTTTTTTTTTTTTTCCTGTTCCTCATCATTGCAGAGATTTGTGGGAAAGCAAGTAGAGGCTTGTGGGATTTGTGATGTTTGTCTGGCTGGAGGCATAAGAGAATCTGATTCATTTGTGTCTGCTTTCAGAAATGCGACAGCCATCAAACAATCACAAAATAGAGCCACGATGAAACAACTGATCACAGGCGAGCACGGGGATGCCCACACAGTAAACCTGCCCTGCTTCCTGGGAAAGTTTGCAGCCTGCACCAGGTCCTGTACTGCTGTGTTAGACTGCTCCCTGTCCTCAAACCAGCTCATGCACAGGCTTTCTAAAAGCAAGGCAAGCTTTTTATTTATATCTTCCATTTGCATTTGGATTTTTAAAGAGACAACTGTGATTCTTCCAAATAATTAATTAAAAGAGCACAAAGAACCCATATAAATATTGGAATTTAATTTGGGGCAAATAACTACATACCTCGGTTTAACTTTCATACTGGTGGGTCTTTACACTGAAAAGTAAAGTAAGTATAATTGGGAAGATGGAAATACAGTCCTAAGTGATGTGTGTTATTTAGTACATAAATTCTATAATACAACTATATATCATTATATTTAACAGAACAGCACTCAAGTAGAGTTCAGAAAGAAAAAGAAACCCCAAGTACTTCCAATACTTTTGTGTTAGCTGAAAATTGCCAATAATTTTTGTTGCAAAAACATTTTCCTTGCACTTTCGACGTTCCTCTGAGACAAGAGCAAAAATACTTTAACTGTGAAAATGATCCATTTTACAGGCGTCAAACTATTTTTAAACCCTACTCTTCAGTCTGCTCATCTATGCCTAGATCATCAGTAATTTATTTGTGAAATTCCCTGAGGAAGGGAATTTGGAAAGGAAAGGTAGGTGGGAAGCAAAAAAAGCCCTATGTATACATACACATACGTATATCTATTTTTTTTCCCTAGAGGGGAATTTACTAGGTGCCAAATTCTGACACCTGACACAAAACAAATATCCCCTTACTATTAGCATGGTTCTGATGAAGTCAGTGAGATGCCCAGTACTATCACAAAAAGCAGAACCAAAATCTAATGTTGAACATTCAGAATATGAAGGGAGCAGCAAACCTAGCAAAGTGTCACATCCATCTATCCCATGACATAAATCACTGCAAGATCACAGACGAAAATCAGACAAGGTGTAAGTAGGAGGGCATGTTCACTGACTCCACTCGAGAGGAAAAGGAGTAACCACACAAAATTTGAAGGTGGAGGTAGGTAAACTGTTAAGGGAGATGTGGGATGGCATGAAAGAGATTGCATGAAGCCCTCGCTGAAGTTGGTAACCAATATGCACTTAAGTCTTAATTTGGAAGCAAATCCAAGAGGGATGTGCTTGGATTCCTGGACTGGGGTCCTTGCCTATCCAATAGAGCAGCATTGGGTGATATTGCAAGCCTCCCTTTGGTGTCAGTGGAGGAATGATCAACAGATTTCAAAAGCTGCAAGCCCACCAGGCTTTGCTCCTTCTGTGAACCTCTCTTTCTGAAGTACTGAGAGAGCGGGCAGCCTTATAGCTTTCCTCCTGCTCCTTTACAGTGGGACAAGTGTTGCAGGCAGTATCCTTTGTGATGAGGAATTAAACATACACTCCTTCAAAAGGTAAAAGACTACTACAGGATCAATAGCTTAATGACAACTAAGGTATCTCCTTTCCACCATCCTAAATAACTTTTTTTTTTTTTTTTTTTAAATGGGAGACTTTGGCAGCTATGAGACTATTTCCAGATGCAAAACAAGCAAACCGCACTTCTGAACACCTGAATGACTGCAGGTATGCCTATTACATGCACATTTGCCAAATGTGGGTGTTGCAGGACTTGTTAAAAATTCCTGCCTGCAAAGGTGTTTCCTGAAACCTAGAAGGAAAATATTCTTTCAGTGCAATACAAGTCCAAGCTCATGTTTAAAGCAGGAATTGTTGATCCCAATTCAATGAAGCAGCAGATTGTCATTACATGGAGCACAGAAGAAGGAACTGCTTGGCAGATATGTGTCTGGAAAATTTGCTTACAGGAACATGTCTGTGTGCATACAGAAGAAGGCCTGTTTTGGGGAAAAGGGTGATCCTTGAAGGTTTCATACATCTGTTTTGATGAACTGCCCTGAAGATTTTCTGTATTGGTTTTCCAGAAGTGGAGGTTGTACAAAGCACTGCAAAGCTTGCCTTTCTGCAAAGGCTGCTACCTCTACTGGAAAAAGACAAGCACTGAATGCACATTTTAATGTTACACAAGACACAGTTGAGACTATGGCAGCAAGGAAGGCAGAGAGACAGGCATTTCAGAGCCCATACTCTCCTTTACAAAGGCAAAAAACAAACCAAAAAATTGAAGAGCCACCCCTGCTGAGTTCTCCTGTTGGTGCCTAACAGAATGAGGCATGAAAACATACAAAAATCAAAGCAAATAGACCTGTTGAGAAAAGTGCTTGCTTGACAACTTAGCCAGCTCTCCAACTCCAGGCAGACTTAATCTGTCTTCCTTCCACTTGTGAAACTGTCAAAATCCCAATCCAGGGTTTAAACTCTGGCCTTTAGGTTATGCCAAGCCCAGAGCCTGCCACCCACGTGGTACTGCAGGGATGTCTAGAGGAGCCCGGTCTCAAAAAGGGAGTAAGAGCAACTTCCAGTTGTGCCCGTTCACATGAAATGCGCTCAGGCAAATAGTCACCACCCTCCCATCCACCACAGGCAGCGAGTTACAGAGCCAGCAGAAGGTGCCATTTCACATTTTTCTGCTTCTCTCCTGCAACTAGCTCTCTAACAGGCTGCTAGCTTACAATGTTCTTTTGCAGAGTCTGTATCTTTTTCTATCAGAAGATCACCAGGAAGATTTTTCTACAGTTTGTTGTAGAGGCAGAGGACAGAGGGAAAATGGATAGTTAACGCTGTTTGGATGGGCTTAGCGCACATCAGGCTATAAAGTTTGGGGACAAACTTGTGGTGGTTGGTTCCCACGCTTCAGCTCATCCACTTAAGCCCATAGACATAAGACCATACGTACATGGGTGCCCAACACCTGCACACTTTTCTCTCTGCCTGCCATCCATCCCAAAGCTGTTTTATTGGCTCTAATGACACAATCTTCCTACTTAGCCATGCAAGGAAGCACACAGGCTACGAAATTGACTTTCACTGCTGGTTAGGATTCTTCTGCTAATTCATACTGTTTTTAATTCCATGCCCTTTAGGTCTATAATAAATATCACCCTTGATAGGTTGGAGCAAGAATTAAGCTAATATTGAAAGAATCTGTCAGACTATTTATTTATTGCTTTAATTTTATGACTGGCTTGATGTAAAGCCTATCAGACATTGGCTAGGTCTAAACAGAAATCACTAAATCACCCAACGTACTAATTCGATGGAAAAGCAGAAAAAGTAGTATATTAAGTACGTTACAAATGAAGTTGTTAAATCATTCACTACTCACTGGTTTTGAAATACTTTTTCTTGAGTAACTAGTAAAACAAAAACTCCATCCAAAAATGCAATATATATTTTTCGGGACGTTTACTATGTCATATGTTGGACTTACCTTCTGCACAATGGAAGCATTCATTTATCAGCACTTAGATAAAGCTTATCTAATGTTTTCCACGCTGCAATATCTTTGTTAAACACTTAGCTGAAGAAATATAATTGTATTCGTACTCAGGAAGAATTTACTTTGTGTGAGTGTGGAATTTACCTTCAATGTGGACAGTCTGCAAAAGAGTCTGATCTGCAGCTTGCGATCATCTTTATCTCCCTCTAGGTTCACTAAGAGCTGAACGCACGTATCAGCTCACAGGATCAGATCCAGAGCTGGAGTTGGAAAAATTGTTATGAATTTTCATTTTGTCATGATTTAATGCAGTAAACCTCCATTATTTTCATTTGTAAAGCAAAAATACCATTCACCCAGGGGAAAATTTTCTTTGCAAAGATGCAATTGTGCCAATTCAAGTGGATTTATTAAATTCAATTACAGATGATATTTCTCATTAGCCAGTTCGCCATCCTATGAACCCAACAAGGAGCAAATGGATATGGAAGGAAAATAGATAAGGCTGCAGGTTGCATTTTAAATGCTCAGCTGTTATAGCTATTGATACTAAGAATGTCCTTTTGATGAGGTCAGCATTTATGAAAACGCTGTAGTCACATTTATATGCTACTCAAAGCTGAACTGCCTTGGTACCATTTAATCTCTGGGGGAAAAGTCTTTTGTCTTGAACACTGTCATGACACTGAAAAACTAACATGTTAATACACAGAAAGAAAGAAAGAAAGAAAGAAAGAAAAGAAAGAAAGAAAGAGAGGGAGGAAGGGAGAAAGAGAGAAAGAAAGAGAGAAAGCCCTTCAAAATGCCAGAGCTTTTTTCATAAATCTCTTTTCACTACCTAACACAGAAACAGTGGCCGATCCCTGTTCCCGCTAGACGAAGGGGAACTCCCCAACAGGAGACTCAACTTTCATCTTTAAAGAAGAAAAAAAAGAAAAAGAGGAAAAAGGCACCTAGAACCTTTATCTTTGTAATCAAATGAGGAAAACTGTTCTGTGATCTATTAATACCTCTGTCCTCCTGGAGAGAGGATAAAAAAGTTATTGAAGATGTTTCAAAACTTCTCTTTCACTGTTGCACTGGGGATCATGTGCTCCAACATCACTGGCAGTCCCTTTAGGGAAAAAGGAAAGCTCATCCTATCATGTCCCTGATGGCATGCTGTTCTCAGAAGGAAGGGACAGCACAGGATTCCAGTCTAAAAATACAGACCCAGATTTTCTCCTTTCCAGATAATACCGGGCCACACGTTTTCAAAAATAAACTTAATCGTGGGAGAATCCTTTTACTGGGAAGCACCCTGCAGTGAAGATACTTTTTCGGACTCTGAGACAGAATATGACTGAGTTAAAAGGCACAGGTAATCTCTGCCATATTAATGGCCTTCACGGAGGCCAGTGATGGAATGAACGACAGCATCACTTAGCACAGCCATCCCTATCGGCCTCACTAACCCCACAGCAACATCAGAGGAGAGGAGGTAATGCTGAAGAGGGGACAGCTGCAGCAGTGAGGTTGGGAACTCCCAATTTAAAACACTCTTGATGTCGCTCTAGTTTATGCTAGCTCCCTTCCTCAGCCTGAATAACCCCAGCTGCTCATGTGTGGTGGCCCTTTGTGGGACTTGGTTTGTCAATGTCTTTCTTGTACTGTCAAAAATAAAAGTATTTGATTTAGCCTACCTTCCTGTGAAAAAAGTATTTTAGGTCGGAAAAAACCCCAAATTCTGCTTTTCATTTCCATACAGCAGATGCTTCTGTATTTGAAAACCCTATTTGGCCTTTGTGAGGGATTCCATTCTTTTCTGCTGCAGTGGGGTGCCTTTAGGCTCCGACTCTAAATTCAGAATAATGTGGGAGCTGTGGCTGTGTTTCCTTCAATTTGTATCCTCACACTGTCCACTATTTTCACGTCACAATAATCTTTGGTTCCATATCACCTTAACTATGCAACAAAATGCCAACACTGTAATTTGTTACTTCAACAACTGCTATTCATCCAACAGCTTTTAATTTAGTATAAAAATAGCTTCTTCCTGAACAACCTCAACCTAGCTAGTGTTTCTGGTAATTTTATTGACTACTGTGAAGTTACCCAGAGATAAATCCAGCTGAATTAAATTTCAAACAAGAATTGTGTGCTTCTTTGATCTGGAGGTAGTCATCTGCAAGTGAGTTAAAAATTAGTGTTTCGTTATACCACACAAAAAAGCCTCAAATAGCAAGAGGTGAAATATAGGGACTGAGCCTTAAACAATTTACAGTAACAGAGGGATTAGTGCTGTAAATTGGATCAAGAGGCCTCTGGTCCTTTCAAGCATCCAGTACCAGTTGATTGAGAAAGCAGTCCCATGCCTGATAAAGAACAGTTCTCCAATAACAAGCCAATGGAGGAAGAATTTTCTCATTCATTAATGACTGTGCTTACGTACTGAAGCAGAAAGATTTCATTCATATGTTAGTCTAATCTTCTTACAAACCCACTGGAGCTCTTTTGCTCAAGAGATTCTTGTGTCAGTGATTATTTATGCACTTTTGTCAGAAAAGATTTCCTTTTAACTCTTTTGAATGTGGTGCCTTCTAATTGCATTGGATGTTCTTGTTATATCTGCAAATCAGTAAGTATGAGCACGCAGCCAGCCTTCCCTGCACTATTCATTATTTTTACATTCCTCTATCATGTCACCTGTCATCTGTTTCCTCCCCAACCTAAGCAGTTCTAATACATTTCATTCATCCTCATGTCTCGTGCATTTTCACATCTCAGACAACTTCTGCTGCCTGGATATTTTTTTCCTGCTCTTTGTGAAGATGCAAGGATCAGCTATGAACACACCTTCTCATAAGGGGGACAGGCTCACAATTTATATAATAGCATCACAATATTTACAGTTGCATGCAAGCATGTTTCACTTCATTTCCATTAATGAGAACAAGGAGCAATCAAGTGTATAGGAAATTAAATCAAAGTGCAGGATATATGACTTCATCTTCAGCTGAGAAATAGTTCTCCTTAAGGACTGCCAGTAGGTTGAAAAGACTACTCCCTCCTACATCAGCAGAACTACCTATACATACAAGCACTTGCAATGTTATATAGTACCCTTCTTTATGTTAAAGTCATAAACTACAGCAATCCTACTTCCTAGGCCATCAACAATAATTTGTTCCTAAAGTTACTCTATATATTTAAAATTCATCAACATCTGCAAGAACTACAAATTATTCCTTTCTGATAGGCATTTATCCCTCTGTAGCCATGTTCCCCAATAGATTTTATTCTTCTTCCCTGCAATGAGTTTAGCTCATTCTAAAATAAAGCTTAAGGGCTTGTAGGTTGCACAGGAGCTGAATTTCACAGGGGTTTATTTGTATTTTCATTATCAGCACAGTCACTTTATTCAGCCTGAGATTCCTTCAAAAATCCTGGCAACTTGCTGCAATTTACAGGCTCATATTGCTCCAACTTTCTTCCTTCTCAAACATGTTTAAGCTTTATTACCCCTCCCAGAGCTACCGTTTGCAGGTATCTTTCTGATAGATGGCACATCCGCACTACAGCCAGCAGAGCAGTGCAGAGGTGTCTGAGCTGGCATTATTAGACCTAGGTTTGGAGCAGAAGCAATCCGGCTGCAACAGCACGGTGCCTAACGCAGGACAATTTTCCCTACTCCTTCACAGGTAGATCAACCTACACAGACCACAGTTTTTGGTGGTTAGGCTATTTCCAGAACAAGGCGACTCATTTAGACCTGGCTGAGGTACCCGAGGGACTCAGAAGCTGATTGAATTGGATCTCCCACAAGCAAATCAGCTAGCTATTCTGAAATATCCAAGACATCCTTAATGTCTCCCTTCTTTGATGGCTTACAAAATTTCAGTGGCTTTTTGTATTTTCATCAGTCTTACTAACACTGCATGTACGTATTCAGATACTCATTCTTCAAAGCCCCGGTCACGCTCTCCCTGCTGTCAGCAGACATCACAGGTGAAACGTCAATCTTGTTGAAGTCGATAGCAAACTGCTGCTGACTTCTCTGGGGCCCAGATTTCTTCCCATAAGGTCAGAAAATTGTTCAGACTCGTGATGGTATTGGTTCTCACAGCTCTCTCCCTAGAGACTAATGGGGGATATGATGACATGGGTATGAAGCAAGTCTGAAAATCAAGGCATCCAAGACACCTCCGAACCCTTGCAACAGGCTAATACCAGGGGTGAAATCAGAAACGAATAGTGATGCTCCTGCAGCCCAGTGCCCTCAGCATGGCTAGCTGCAGCTGGGTTGCCTTGGAGGAACAAACCAGCTCTGCAGACTCTCGCCCAGCATCCTCAGAGCCCGTAACCAGCAAGAAAGAGTCACGGAGAGGTCTGATGCTCATGAATGCAGAGGCTATGATTTCTATTGGCCCCACAGAAATTTTACCCAGGAAAGTTTTATTGCTATTTGTAGTAGCCAACATGGCTCAGCTGCTTCTGTAAAAGCAAGACAAACGGTGCTTTTGAAGACAGCACATGCTGCCTCTTCTTAAGTGCCCTTTTCAGGTAAATTTTAAAAACGGACCAAGCTGGCACCTGCAGGTCAAACTCTGCAGTTCCTTCGAAATCCAGGAAAACTAAAGCATGACACACACATAGCTACTGTAATTCCCCAGGCTGGCACTTAGTCATCAGTCAATGCTACTCTCACAGCAAAGAAGTAGATTTCTTTCCCCTCCATTGCTCTCTAATGCTATTGAAATAAAAATAGATGGAACTGTGATTTTTTACATCTGATGTTGAGTCCTTGTCGAAGTGCTGAACTTTGGTTTCTTTTAGAAGATGTGTCTTCTATAAAAACACACTACATCTGTGCTGGAGCTTTCTTCATAATTCAAGCAAAAGTTAGCAGCTGTTACAGCCTGCTACACAAATACTGACCTACTTCATGCCATTTATCAGAATGAAAGGTTCATTCACACCCTGTATTTGCTTTATCAAGTAGCTTCAAATTCTTTTGCGAACAGCAACAGTTGTTTTGAACAAGTCCTTCTCTCTCCCACAGTGGTACCTTTTAGCTTGAGAAAGTACCCACACTTCAAAACTTTTACAACGCAGAGGAGACCACAGGGGACACAAGCAGCTGCAACGCTCAAAAGCCTCTCTGATCTTTCTAGCATTACCGAGTTTCATTATGTACAACACGGAACATGACATGTTTGTTGTGAAAAATATATATAATGGGGCATGATTCTGGAGTTGCTGAAAATGGGTACAGCTTTCAGAAGGCCATTTGAGAGCTTAGGAATATCAGCTCCGCTTTCAGGGAGCCTGAGGTCCAGGTGCACAAGAACGTGCAATTGCCTACATCCAGCTGACTTCAGAAGCATGAAAATCTTTGCTGACCTAAGCTGATGGTAAAGTCACTTTGGAAAATTTTACTCAATATCTCCAACGTAATTATTCCTTCACAACATCATTTGCTTCCAAGCAAGTAAAGTACAACATTCAGTAACATACACCAAAGTTGTTTAAAACCAGTACATCAAATAGAAAAATCACTTAGCTTACATGCTGTCACTAACACAACAGCTTGATGAATTCTGCAGTAGAAAAAAAAAGTTTTGCTAACTTTTTCATAAATGTAAATAACTTTTTTCAGAAAATGTGTTGTTTATGATCATATGGGAATCATAAAAATAAATAAACAAATAAAGTTTTGGCTTATAAATAAATTAAATTTAAATCAACAAATAATATTTAGGGATCATAAATAAATAAATAAAACTCTAATGCTTAGGTTTCAGTTGAAATTTGCTCTAAGCTTTTTCGGGTTTCCTTCTTTGCACAAGACCCAGGAGATGTGGACCCATGTGAATGGGAACAAGCTCTACATGACTCCCCATGATCCAAACCCACCATGTTTTATTCAGTGTAATAAATACTGGCAATATTAATGTTTTGCCCGGTAGACACATTTACAATACTACAAGGATTTTATGAAATCATATAACTTTTGCCTAACCGATGATGCTTAACATTCTGTCTCAAAAATGCATTACTTTATATTCCTTGAGTTTCCCTCATAGCCAATGATTTTTCCTCTTCACTGTTGCCAGTTCAATCTGTGAATTTAATTTGTACTAGCTACTATACTGACACACTTCATTTTAATTTTACAGGTACGTGTGGAGTTATTGGTTGGAGACAGCTTGTCATATAAGCGTATGAAAGCATTCAGTGAAATGTTACAAGCATTCAGGAGAGGAACACAGCCAGATACAGTGGCTTTTCCCCTGTGTGACCTGAGGGATCACAATTCGGCTAGCATTTACTAGAAGGACATTTTGAAAGATCATGTTGAAAATTGACAGACCGATATTCTGACACAGCATCTCCCACAGGAAGAAAAAGCAGCACCTCCGCATGTTGTAGAAAACCAAAGCACTCTTGCATTGTACGTGGTTCATTTTATTTATTAATTTCAACATCTGCTGTCCATCCATTCTCCTTTTTCTCAGGGATATATCAATGTAGGCTGGCTTGGCCTTTGGGAGGCCCAAGCCACAACCTTCTCTTAATTACGTTCCTGCTTCTCACACTGTAGACTTTTTTAGACCTCAGTTTCTATTTGAACTGGCTGCTTACAGCTGCACAGCTGATTTCTGCTTCTGGCAGACACTTGTACAGGTGGTAACATTCTGGCTTGCTGAATAAAATTTCACCCCAAGTTCCTTCTGGTGCACCTCTTTGGTTCAACTTTTTGCTCATTTGCTCATTGACAGGAGCATTTTAATTAAGATGTGAGAAAAAAAGAGCAAGGCCAAAGCTGTGTGCACTGAAAACACTAACTACAGTTTCCAGGCTGGAGTATCTGGCACTTCCAAGGCTTCTGATACCATATGTTGTAAATGCTAAAGAAACAAAGATCATTAATTATGTTGAGCCTCTGGTAGCCAGGCTCCATGGGTCTGCAATGTTCCAGCCTCCTATTTTTCTATCACTAATAGAACTGCATAAAGTCCAACCTGTTTCCATTCTCTTTTTATTACCAAAAGCTCCAGTTTCACCCTATTCTATTGTGACAGTTTCCCTATCTTTTCTCCTCCCTACCCCTTTTTGCCCATGTGCCCTCTGTCTACTTTGACATTTGTACAATGCATCTCACAATGAAGACCTGCTCTTGAATGCCATCTTTGGATGTTATCACAACCCCCATATCTACCACAGCCTGGGTAAGAGAACCAAACTCTCCCTCTGTGGGGTTCCTGATGGGGGGAGGGATCCCCATTCAACTGAACTGCCACCCTAAGACCAATCAAAGACTTTCCCTCAAACAAGCAAGCGAACATTCAGTCAAAGCTGTGCAGAATGAATAAGTCACGGTGGATGGTGTGATATCAAGTCTTTGTCCATGTGGGGTTGGTACACAGAGCCTGAGCCTGGCATGTTCCCACAGGAGCACAGGGAGAACATTCAACTCCCTGAGAATGAATAGCTCAACAAATGAGCTATTAAGAATTTAACTACACAAGTCTCAAGAGAAAACCATTGAAGCCTATTAAAAATGAATTTGAAATTGCTCCTTTATATGGAAAAGACACTAAGTGCCAGTGTTGCAGGACCTCCTTGGATTAGGAGAACATTTGTGGGCCACTGGAAAGTTTCTATTCCAGGGAGCCTGAGACAGCACTACAGAAAAAAGAATCCACTCCGCCTTCATGGTAAAGTGCCACACTTGGAGCAATGCCCCCTGAAGTAATCAACCAATGTCAGCCAAATTATTCTGGGTTTAAACTGATCTTACTACCATCAACATTGGGCCCATAATAAGCAACAGTTCAAGCACCTCAGGAGCCAGATAAACTTCTCTGATTCCCACACCTCTCGAGTGGATGGACCTGAAGACAGGGACTGGGGGAGCAAAGTCTGTCCCACTGTAAAAGAAGATCCAGGTTCATGACCACCTGAGAAACCTGAACATACATAAGTCTATGGGACCTGACGAGGTGCATTCCAGAGTCACGGAATCACGGAATCATGGAATTTTCAGAGTTGGAAGGGACCTCTAGAGATCATCTAGTCCAACTCCCCTGCTGACGGAGGAATGCCTAGAGCACACTACTCAGGACTGCATTCAGGTGGGTCTCGAAAATCTCCAGAGAAGGGGACTCCACAGCCTCCCTGGGCAGCCTGTTCCAGTGCTCTGTCACCCTCACTGTAAAAAAGTTTTTTCTTATGTTTGAATGGAACTTCCTATGTTCCAACTTGTGCCCGTTGCCCCTCGTCCTGTCACTGGGAACCACTGAAAAGAGTCTGGCTCCATCCTCCTTCCACCCACCCTTTAGATACTTAGAAGCAAGAACAAGGTCTCCCCTCAGCCTTCTCTTCTCCAGGCTAAAGAGTCCCAGCTCTCTCAGCCTTTCCTCATAAGGGAGGTGCTCCAATCCCTCAATCATCTATGTTGCCCTACGCTGGACTCTCTCCAGTAGCTCCCTGTCCCGCTTGAGCTGGGGAGCCCAGAACTGGACACAGTATTCCAGTTGTGGCCTCACCAGTGCAGAGCAGAGCTGTAGATCAACCCATGATCAAAGAAACCAAAGTTCTGCTGGTTGCACCAGTCTCACAGCCAGGAGTTAATTTGCTGGCTCCTCCTGCTTATCCCCTNCCTGGGAAGATCATGGAACAGATCCTCCCAGAAGCTATGCTAAGGCACATGGGGGACAGGGATGCAATTCAAGACAGCCAGCATGGCTTCACCAAGGGCGAGTCCTGCCTAACCAACCTAGTGGCCTTCTATGATGGAGTGACTACATCAGTGGACAAGCGAAGAGCTACAAATGTCATCTAGACTTCTGTAAGGCCTTTGATACAGTCCACAACACCACCTTTCTCTCTAAATTGGAGAGATATGGATTTGATGGGTGGACTGTTCGGTGGATAAGGAATTGGCTGGATGGTTACATCCAGAGAGTAGTGGTCAACAGCTCAATGTCCAGATGGAGATCATTGATGAGTGGTGTCCCTCAGGGGTCTGTACTGGGACTAGTACTGTTCAATATCTTCATCAATGATATAGACAGTGGGATCGAGTGCTTCCTCAGCAAGTTTGTGGACAACACCAAGCTGAGAGGTGCAGCTGACATGCCTGAGGGACAGGATGCCATCCAGAGGGACCTGGACACACTTAAGAAGTGGGCCTGTATGAACCTCATGATGTTCAACAAGGCCAGGTGCAAGGTCCTGCACATTGGTTGGGGCAACCCTGGGTATCAAGACAGGGTGGGAGATGAAGGGATTGAGAACAGCCATGTAGAGAAGGACTTGGGGATACTGGTGAATGAAAAACTGGACACGAGCTGACAGTGTGCACTCGCAGCCCAGAAGGCCAACAGTATCCTGGGCTGCATCAAAAGAAGTGTGGCTAGCAGGTCAAGGGAGGTGTTTCTGCCCCTCTACTTCAATCTGGTGAGACCTCACCTAGAGT
>VYXH01012803.1:17119-33299 GCA_013397275.1 Burhinus bistriatus | reverse complement strand
GGAATCTCCTTCTCTGGAGATTTCTATTGGTTACAACAACCCAGGTTTTGGCTCACCCAGATAACAGTCCTCCTTTTGTATTGGAGGCAGATGCTTCCGCCCATGCCATTGGGGTGGTGCTTTCTCAGCGTGGTCCGTCAGATGGACAGCTTCATCCTTGTGCCTATTTCTTCTGCCAGTTGACTGCTGCAGAGAGGACTTATGATATCTGGGAGAGTTGTTGGCCATCCATGAGGTGTCTGCTGAGTAGAGGCACCTTCTCGTGGGTCCTGCCGAGCCTGCTTTGGTACTGACTGACTATTGAAATCTGGAATGTTTTAGGAACCTGAAGTGCCTCTCTCCCCAGTTGACTTGTTGGGCAACTTTTTTCTCAGTTTCTGTTTAATATCACCTACAGACTGGGCAAACAGAATGGTAGGGTGGATACCCTGTCATGTCAGGAAGCCCCAGCAGGAGTTGCTGAGGCAGATCCACCCCCCTGTAATTTTTTCTCTCTGCAAAATTTTGTTGCATCCATGCTGGCCCATGCCTTTTTAAGTTCTGTGCATCGGGCAATGGTTGGTGATTCTTTGGTCATGCGGTTTCAGGCAGGGGATACTTCACAGAATCTGCAGGAGAAGGATGGTTGTCTGTATCGTGATGAGCGGCTGTATATCCCTGCTGGCCCACTGCACACACAGTTCCTTCAGCACTGTCATCACATGCTGACAGCAGGGCACGGTGGTCATCGGAAGACTCTGCATCGAGCCACGCAGATGTACTGGTGGCCTATTGTGCATGCAGATGCCACGAGCTATGTTCTTGCTTGCAATGTCAATGCCCAGGCCAAGAAACCGACACAGAGGCTGCAGGGTCTACTACATCCCTTACCAACTCCTGAGTGGCCATGGCGAATTATTTCAATGGATTTTATTGTGAACTTGCCTGTGTCTCGGGGCAGACAGAGGTGCTTGTGGTGGTGGACTTGTTTATGAAGGCTGCTATTTTTGTTCTACTAAAGAAACTGCCCACAGCCCCTCAGACTGTGTGTTTGTTTTTGCAGCATGTGTTTCGCTGCCACGGCCTGCCGGATAGCGTGGTGATGGATCAAGGGGCTCAGTTCACTGCCCAGTTCTGGAGGTGGCTTTTGGGCCTGCTGGGGGTGCAACTCTGTCCTTCCTACCTCTATCACCCACAGTCTAATGGTCAGACGGAGTGGGTGAACCAGATCCTGCAGCAGTATCTCCCTTATTATATTCATTACCATCAGGATGACTGGGTCTCTGTGTTACCATTGGCAGAATTTGCCTATAACAGCAGTGTCCACTCATCCACGCAGCAGACCCCTTTTTATGTGCAGTATGGTTTTCATCCCCATGACCACCCCACTATTCCAGAGGCTGTCCAGAGGGTTTCCCCTGTGAAAGGCAAGATGCTAACTGCAATACGACTTCCTTAGAAGTACGAACACTACCTGAGACTATGAGCATTTATTTACCTCAGGGTTGATGTGACCTGAAGACCCAACCTAAGCTGGCTCTCACCAGCTGAGAACACCCCATACCCACGATAAAACAAGATTTACCTTTCAAAAAAACCCAGGCATATAACTACGGCCAGAACAGCAAAGGACCAGAATCCAGTATAACCCTCCCCACACACACCTGCATGGGGCATTGGTTTAGAACGATGAAGATTAACACACCACTGACACATACATCCACACCACCTGCACGGGACAAGCATGTACTGATCCTGCATGGGACAATTACATACTGATTACGTGAGCAATTGTAAGCCCACCCCTTAACATGAGTAATTTGATTGGTCTACACAACTGTATTGTAACATATATAAACCCTGCTTTCCTCTGTATCGGGGTCCTCCATGCATTAGCCTGTGCACATAGCTAAAATAAGAGAATAAATTCCCTTGGTAATTCTATGCTAAGCATCCTTGTCTTCCTCCTCGGCCGGCGAAGAACTGACTTTTACACCCCTGAGGACTCCCTTGAGTGGTCTTCCTTGAGCAGTTGTGGCATATATATTTGCTTCTTCATGTTCATTTGGTGCATTTTTTTCTAATTTAGACTACCGTTATCTTGGCCTATATAAAATCGTGGCCCAGGTTAGTCTGGTCGCGTTTTGTCTGCAGCTTCCACGTACTCTCAAGATTCATCCTGTTGTTCACGTCTCCCCATTAAAACCCATTCACCCAGATCCCTTCTAGTGGCAACCTTGACCTCTGCCTCCAATTACGGTCCAGGGCCAGAGAGAATATCATGTTTGGGCTATTTTGGATCCCAGGATGTGCCAGGGTACCCTGCAGATTGGTTGGGCAGGGTATGGCCTGGAGGACCGTTTCTGGGAGCCTGCGTCAGAGGTGCATACCCCAGCTAAGGTTCAGGCTTTTTGTGTCCATTATTCTGCTAAGCCAGGTCCACTGGAGGGTGTGCGGGCACACCCTTGGGGGGGGGGGGGGGGGTGGGGGGGGGATGGGGTCAGGTTTATGCTTGTATCTGTTCAAAGGAGATGATGTTTTGTAAATAGTATGTCTACATCTGCCCTTGGTTTGTTATCAGGAGAGCTAATAAAACTGGCTAGCAGGCAGAGCTCAGCCTCTTTAAGCTATTACTTGCCTAGAGCCTTTGAATCGTATGTCTTTGTCTCATTTTGAGCCTGCCCTGACAATTACAGATTTTTGGCTAACAGAATAGAGCAGAAGTTGTACTGTACAAATTAGAATTATCTGGAACTTTTTTTCCTTTCACCCTTGTTCCAAAAGCAGCATTAAATAAGTGGTTTATCTTGCAAAAAGAAAGATTAGTCAATGTTTCTGAAACCACAGATAACCCAACATGAAAAGACTTAAGTGTACAAGAAGTTCACATCTGCAGCTTTAAAATACCAACTTGAGAAATAGCAAGTCATCCCTCACCTTGATTCTGCTGACAGCCTCTTGTGCCTGCATCATTCTCACATTCTTGGAGGGAGTTTTGTCAGAAAGGAGTTGAGTGGAGCCGAGGTAATTGGCAGCAAAAATTATTCCATCAATCAAGTCTTCAGGATCACAAGGTCCAGGAACTACAAATACAGGGGGGAAAAGTCACATTAAACCATGTTAAAAAAAAATAATATTCTGACTACTTTGGCCTGTACCTAAGAGCTGTAAATGCTCCTCTGAACTGCTTCACTTTAGCATGATGGCATGACAGCCAATACTTTTAATCAAGGCATACAAAACACCGAGCATGTCTTCTCAACATCTCTCCAGCAGAAACTAATTGCTAATTCAATTTCTTACAATAGAACATTCTCTTATAAGGCAGGGTTCACTCTAGAGCAAAATAACCTCTTTGGTTTTGTTCTTACATAGAAACAAGAATATTTAAATTGTTCTCTCAGCACTTTGAACAAGTAGTGAAATCTCCTCAAGAGTGCTTTACAATTATGATACACACACCCCACCCCCCATAACAGAGGAGACCAATCTTGTCAAAATCACACTCGTTCCCAACAAGGGTATCGTATTGGGGCGGGGGGGGCGAGATGTTAAACAAAAAGATTTTGATGATAAACATACAGAGCAAGGGCTCTCGCGTTTGGAAAAAGCTACTGTCTTAGTCCTGCAAGATACTTAACGACTTCAGCTCTCATCAGCTTTTGTGTAAAGTTAAAAGTCAATGAGGTATTCATCACCTCACAAGTCAGTACGGAGAAACATGTATAATATACAGGTTTTCAAGTGTTTGGGGTTTATATCTGCAGAAGACAGGGCTTTTCTCTCTATATGTTAAAATTTGCATGATCTGAGAAAAAGGAAGGTTTATGCAAGAAGCTTCTTGTTTTGCGACAAGTAAGAAAACAAATAAAAATCTATGTTCAAGGCCAGT
Source organism: Burhinus bistriatus (assembly GCA_013397275.1). Taxonomy (NCBI): domain Eukaryota; kingdom Metazoa; phylum Chordata; class Aves; order Charadriiformes; family Burhinidae; genus Burhinus; species Burhinus bistriatus. The sequence goes on along the minus strand of VYXH01012803.1, from coordinate 29,428 downwards.
GAAAATGTACAGGTAATCATCATTTGAGAGAATTGGTAAAATTGTCTATATTTTATCAAGAAGTACAAACTGTTTTTGCTCTCTGTTTTGTTAGCAACAAAACCTGATCCTTTTAGAACAGAGCTTTTAGTCAACTCAAGAGCTAGCCTGAAATTTAAGAGGTGCTAAAGCCTGAAGTTGAACATAACACAAAAATGCCAGTTTTCTTCTAATTCACCAAAGATGACATTAACAAGGACTGAGGACTTTACCCCCAAAAGAATATGTCATTATTAAGTTAATAAAAAAATTAGTAGCTAGAGCTAAATCTTAATCACACTCATAATATACACACACTTTATCATGAAGCTTTCCAATTTATGGCTTCTTTATAGATGAAAGTTTATGACTACTGATTTTGAGGTACCTTGAGTGTGCTCAATCTGTTCAGATACTACATAAATGGACACCCAAAAAATGAAAGTAATTATGGTCACTAGTCACTTTCAAGAATGAAACCCAAAGGAATGGAATTTATATTATTAGGGCTGCAGGCCACTGATTAGACTGTGGCCCAAGGTTCAGCTAATTGAACAGGATGTGGAAAACTACTGGCCGTGACATGAGAAATTGCCGGACGTGACAGGTAACAGAGTGACAAGCTGCCAAAAGTTACAGGCAGCGCAATGAGGGATGGCTGGATTGCACTGGTGGTTAAGGGGGAGCTATGTGAGACTACACAGACACCTGACAAGGGAGCATTGGGGGACCTTTGGAGGAGTGGAACCTTGCAAGGCCAGCAGTGCCTGGGTAACTGTAGCATATAAGTCTGAGAGTGTCTAGGGACTGGTATCAGAAATACCAAATTTGGGTATGGATGTAGCAAAATGGACCAGTGGGGAAAAAGTAATTAGAGGTGGGTTGTTTATTTGGGAGGAAACCAGGGTGGAGAATGGGAGGGATGAAGGTAGATAGAGGGGAAGTACAAGCATGGGAAAATGGAGAAAAAGGGGGATAGAAGAGACCAGTCGCATGCAAGCAGGCTGCCAGTCAGTACACTTGTTCGACTGAGCCTTGTGCCTGATCACTGCAGTCTGTCCTGTCTTCTTATTAAATCCTTTTCCTTAATTCATTTTTCTGTGTGCTCCAAGCTGGACTAGCTGGCAAGTAGGAGACCCACATCTGGAAAGACTCAAGGTGTGGGTGAGGGGCCCCAAGTCCAGGTATGGATATTAGAAAGGGAGATACAAGGGTGACAAAAAGGAGGGCCAAGCAGTGGGAAAAAGGATAATAAAGTATGTAAATCATGTGTTCTGTGGTGTTTGTGGGTCCCCATTGGGCAACCCCGTGCTTGATCAGTCACTGCAGTCTAAATCAGGACAATGAACACAACCTGTTGTTCTGACCACATGTCAAACATGCTTCCATGATCAGGAAGACTGGGGGTGTTGGGGTGCTTTCCCTGGCTATCAGGGGAACACCCAGATGGGATAGAGCAAGCATTCTGATATCACTATGTTGGTGCCTGTTCCAGGCCTGACAGCATCAGCATCTTACCAACCACTTCCAACCAACCACATAGCATCTAGAAGTGCTATATATTGGCATATTATTGCTCAAGCCCTGAAATGATACAGTATTTTAATTACTGATATTTGTTACTCTATGCATATCACCACTTCCATTACCAAACCCTTTATAGCATAGTTCTTGATCAAAACACAAAATCTTAAACGTAGGATGAAAGAGGTACAGATAAGACAGGGAGCATATTCAAAAGGAGAGAGGAACATGTTTTATTTTTATGAGATGTGAACACACTCGCAGAACAACAGTATTGTTCGTCAAAAACCCCCCTCTGTACATTATGTTAGAGTATGAAATTATCTGTTGAATAAAAGTGTAGTGCAGGTGAAAGTTTTTCTCAGACTGTCAATTACCTGCATAAAAATAGTGTGTTGAACGTTTTAAGCAACTGCCCACTGGACCACTATCTCAGAGAATGCTAAGAGATTTTTTTATTTGCTGGGGGGCAGGGACACACTTTAAGATGGTCCGTGACAGAGAGAGGGCTGTCTACCAGAGACAGATCCTTCATTGGTTTGAATCTCCAGCTAGTTTCAAAGCAATCTATTTAATTTACACCAGTTCATCTGGTCACAGGTTCTAAAATATACAACATATACTTTTAAAGACTAAACCAATGCTAAAATTTACAGTCTAAAGACAGTACACTGTAAAGCAATCAAGCAATTCAAAGACAATCCAAATTAAATTACATCAGCTTTTTTTTTTTTTTCCTTGCCATTCTATAAAGCATAAGGGTCATTTAATCAGAGGATAAGTACCTGAAAATCTGTACAAGTTTCCTCCTACTTGCCTGCCAATTAAATCTCATTTTTGTGGAGATTTTGACTGTTTTGTCTAACCTCTATTCCTTATCAGACAACAGACAACTACTCTCTACACACACATTCACATACATTATGAATTCCACGGTGTTTTTTTTTAATCAGTGATTTAAATGATATCCATAACAACCCAGTAGAAAGGTGGCAGGAGCCATCAATAAAATGTTAGAAAATAAGAGAGAGATTTTACTCAACTTCCAAAAAAGCCTACTAGGGTTTAACTCAAGTTCCAGGTTGGACACAGTTTAATCTAAATCAGTTCATCCAACCTTAGCAATTTTTATGTTCTGCACATAAAAATAAAGTTCTATACATTAAAAACATTGAAGTTCTTCATATAATAAAAAAAATTAAGTTATGAAATATATCTTACCTTCAACATATGTCGGGAACGAAGCCAAGCTTTTTCTGGACTGTAATCAAGACAAATAGGATTTCAAACAGAACAAAGTATGCTTAAATACACATTAAAAATTCCTCCATAAAAATGAAATCACAGTAATAGTTATTAGCAAAAGATGGTGAGAGTTTATTAGGAAAGACGGGTAGACGTGGTTCTTAGGGACATGGTTTAGTAGTGGTTTTGGCAGTGTTAGGTTGATGGTTGGACTCGATGACCTTAAAGGTCCCTTCCAACCTAGACGATTCTATGATTCTATGAAATATTTACTTTTAAATTAAAAGTCTGACAAATTATTAGAGGGTTATTATCCCTAAATACAGTATATTCTATTAGCATGTTCATGAAGCAGGCAACACACTACATTATTTTGAATAAGCTCTTGGTGTTTGGCAACATGCTTCCTGACTACTAATTAATGCTGTGCTCTCTTTAACAAACAGAAAAATACATAATCTCTCAAAGACATTTTCCAAATAAATACATATGAAGATATTTAAAATGGACCAATACTATTATTATTCATGACAAAAAGCATTGACCTGCTCTGTTAATTATGAACCAAATTTAATTACTTATTTGGATTGTTCTTGACAGGCTATGTAGCCACCTATATCCGCTAGAGTAAATGCATTTAATAAAAGTCCTACACTGATTATGTTTATGCTGTAACAAGCACAAAAGCACATATAAACGTGCATGATTTAGACAATTAAAACTGCAAGCAAGGCATTTATTCCTTGTTTGTTTAATCAAGTAAAGAATCAAGTAAGTCTCACTTACTTTCATGAAAGGTGGATTAATAGAAAAAAAAAAAAAAAACAAAACGTCCATCCTACATTTGTAAACACACAGATTAAAATAATACCTCATTTCCAATTGTAATTTTCTATGAAAGACTCTGTGGTAACAACATAAACATCTAGAAATGATAACTTCAGGGAGACTCACCGTTTTGTTACATTCAACAATATATAGATATGGGAGAATTTACTAAAGACAACTTTGTATAAAAAAACGTGGTAATAGGTATACTAAAGCATATGCTGCTAATAAACCTTTCTGAAGTAAAAGTTTTGGATAAGCCAAGCATTACAAGATGTTGACAAACCTGAACCTCATTCTACAATGCATTAAATTTGGAGCGACTCCTATATATATATCTCTCTCTCAAAACAAGATCCATGTATGATCAGGATAAAGTCAAGTGTCTCAGAAGAGGTTCAGTTGCATTTACATATTCACATATATACCAAGTTGTTTTCCTTTATGATAGGCAGTTTAACAGGTTCTGTACGTTTGTGACAAATCAATCACTTGGGAAGTGCATGCTTATGTGACAGGTAAATCACAGTGAGTCTTTTCCATTTATTGTTACAAGGATGTGAGGAATAAGTAATATTTTTCATCCTACTACACTGTCCTCACTGTAAAAAAATTGGTGGCAGAAAAACAAAAGGCGCATGAAACAGAAAACAGAGCCCAGAGAACCTTAAAATACTTGGCCTTTTCTCATGAAAGAGAGTTGCTGAGTTGTCCAACAAAATCATGAAAGCTCTTGTGGCGGCTTTGGCAGTGTTAGGTTTACGGTTGGACTCGATGATCTTAAAGGTCTTTTCCAATCTAAATGATTCTGTGATTCTTCTCAGAGACAATATCAGCAGAGAGAAATTTGTGACTAAGTAATGACCGCCTGCTGTCAAAATGCTTAAGGGAAATCAAGTGCTGAGAGGACACAAGCATTTATTTTCAAATCAGGAGTGGCTGTTCTTTGGCTATTCAATCTGTTGTGATGACTTTATTTCTACTGCGCCACCTATACCCACTTCAATAACCGCATGCAATTGCTGCTACTGTGATGCTAGCAGAGATTCAATTAGTTGGATTCTGACAGGCCTAGAGAACAAAACAACCATACACTTCCAAAAAATCAGAGGCAGCTTATCCTTTTCAAAGCACACATATAATTTTTTTTAAAAGACTCAAGGCCTAACCAAATTTTATGTATGTAATTACAGGTTTGACAGATATTCAGTAATCTGACTAGCCAATAAAACTTCATTTCAGGATAAAGCTGTGTAAACTAACATCAAATTAATGTTTTTATTACAAAGGCTCTACACAGACAATTTTTTCATTCATTATCCATGACAAGAAACACTGGTAAAACTACGGTAATAACAAGGTATCAGATAATGTTATTGAAAAGGGGGAATCAATTTTTAATTATATATCCATGAGTAATAAAAAAATAGGTCATTAATGTTGAATTACTGTTTTTGTCCATCAACTGAACACTGTAAAATTTACATTTTAAATAAAGGTTTTGTTAAGACCTAAAAGCATTTCCCAAAAATGATGAGGCTTTGTCATTATTATTTTTGTAAGAAGGGTGATACTAAACCATGCAGTGTTGCTTATTTGCGTGGAAAAAAACCTAGCACCCCACAACACATCTGACTGAAATTACTCTGAAAGTTTATTGCTTTTAACACTGTATGTGATCACATATTGAAAACTAAAATGGGTAGCATCTTGTTTGTTTTTTCCTTTGAGTAAGATTAATGATATCTAACAACTGTCAGCCTTTAGAGTTGTCACAAAGCAACTACATCTGTAAACTGAATAAAGTCAGAGGCTTTAGCAAGCCAAAGCATATTGTAGATGAAATCATAATGACACAATCCAATACTGTTGAAGGCTTTGGTGCAGGATAAATTAAAGACAAAGTTCCTAAGTCTTCTGAAAGCTTTCATCCCCTTCTAAATGCAAGCATAGATTTAAATTAATATATATACACAGACTACAAGCTTTTTCTCCCCCTGGATGATAAAGAAGAAAAAAAAAAAAAAGAACAGACTAAATCTTGTTTAAATTTCAACCAATATTGCTGGTTGCAGTAGATTGGTTTATTCATTTGTAGAAGATATCATGCTGTTAGCTGATAGCTAAGCACAAGTTATCTATCAGCAACTGTGTCCACTTGTTTACAGATCTCTGTTAACAAATCTAACATTGAAGTCTGAAAAAAAAAATTTCTCATCTCATCTCAGTGAGATGAGAAATACTTCTCATCTCATCTCAGTGGAACTACTGCAGTGTGGAAACCTGCCAGGTACAGGCCTTGACAAAAAAATGAAGTGTATAGCTTGCTTTCAAAGAGCCCAGAGTCAGAACTCCTAGCTTCTAGTTCCAGTTCTGCCTGTGAATCATTGGCAGGCTATTGAGAAATAACTTACTTGTTCCTATGGGTCAGTTTGCCCATCAATAAGATAGTAAGCAGCATTAAATTGCTACATTGGAAGGGCCTATTCACCTGGCTGAGAAATGTTATTTCCTTTATGGCAAGATATTCTGCAGAGATAAGGAAGAGGGCTAGCTCCTCTTGCCCTGAATACAGAGGTGACATTGGCAGCTGTTCCTCAATAAATCAATACCCTCTAGCCTGTTAAACAAGTGTTGTTGCAGCCAAACAACAGAGTAAGGAATGCCATCACAAATGGTCTTAGATACAGTATGTTATGCATTCAGTCAGACAGGAAGGCAAGCACAAAGGAAAAATGTCAAACCAGTTTTTTCTTTTTGTTGCTGTTTTGGTACAAGAGAGGAGATTACACATGTACAAACAGGTAAAGAAAATAGAAAAGCATAAGCAATACAGACAAGACAGTGGCTTTTAAAAAGATTGCACTACCTCTTTATTAGTGGAGGTCTCTGCTGTACTGCAGACATCCTGATGATGTTGCCTACTTGGTTCAGCACCCCAGGGTGAAGAGGAATCGGGAGATAGAGACTAGACATGGTAAGAAAATAAAATTACATAATTTGAGTGACCAATGTAGAAATATCTCTGGTTTGGCAGTGGGAATAAGAAATGAGGAAAACACCAAAACATGACAAACACTTTCTGAAGTGTTATAGCCCTTCCTTTTCATTGCAATGGTCACACACAGTCTATTGGGATGTTGAGACTTATCTAAACAGCTAAATTGTCACAGAAAAGTTTTTTTCTTTGTCGATAATCTATTAAATTAAGCGAGTTGAAAAAGTGGTAGACAACTGTGGTGGGTTGACCTCAGTCAGCTGTCACACACCCACCCACCCAGCCGCTCTCTCACTCCCCCTCCTCAGCAGAACAGGGGGAGAAGATGGAAAAGCTCATGGGTTGAGATAAAGACAGGAAGATCACTTACCAATTACTGTCACAGGCAAAACAGACTTGACTTGAGGAAAATTCCTTTAGTTTTTGCCAATTAAAATAGATTTGGATAGTGAGAAACAAAGACAAATTAAAACAACACCGTCTTCCCACCCCTTTTTCCCAGGCTCAACTTCACTCCTTCATTCCTGACTCCACACCCCGAGCAACGTGGGGCGGATGGGAAATGGGAGATTTAGGTCAGTTCCTTTCCACCGCTCCTTCCTCCTCACACTTTTCCCCTGCTCCAGCATAGGTCCTCTCCACAAGCTGCAGTTCCTGTCAGGAAAAATCTGCTCTAGCGTGGGTTTTCCACAGGCCTCAGTTCCTTCAGGAAATAGCCACCTGCTCCGGCGTGGGGTCCTCCACAGTGTAGATATCTGCTCTGGCGTGGTCTCTTCCACAGGCTGCAGATGAATATCTGCTCTGGTGCCTGGAGAACCTCCTCCTGCTCCTTCTTCTTTGACCTTGGTGTTCATACTACTGTTTCTCACTCCCCCCCCCCATCATCTGGCATTTTTGTCCTTTCTTAAATGTTTTCACAGAGGCACCACCAACTTCGCTGACTATCTCAGCTTCAGCCTGCTGTAGGTCCATCAACAAGCTGGCTGGAACCAGCTGTGTTTGGCACAGGGCAGCCCCATACCTCTTCCCACAGAGACCACCCCTGCAGCCTCCCCTGCTACCAAAACCTTAACTAAATCTTAATGGCGAAACCATCTTTCAGACTATTTCCCCCACTCGTTCTCTATCATAAAGAACGTTCTTCTCTGTTCTAACTATAAAACCTCCATCAGATATCATATACTTGGGAAAGTCATATTAGAAAAATGAAGTGAACAGCACAGAAAACCAGTATCACAAATGTTCTATCTCTATGTGATCCACCTTGGTAAGCTGCTATGAGAAATGCTATCATACTAATAGGAGACTCCTGTGGAATGCTGCTAATATTAAAGAGCTATAGCTAGGTATCTAAAGTCAAGAGCAGTAAGTACTTTAGCGCAAATATGATACAAAAATACAGCATGTAAAAGAGTGTAAAGCTTTGACCCAGCAAGTATTTCAAAACCAGATCTTTAGGAGATGTGGCAGTGCAGATGTCACAAGGTGAACCCTCAGAGGAAGCTTTAGCATTCAGTTATGCACACTGTTGGTTTTTTTAGCCCAGCAGCCCTGAAATTCTACAAAGTCTCCTTCAACGTAGGAATCTTGGTCCTTGCTTTGCCAGATCAGTACAGTTTGTCACTAATAGTAAAACAGTCAAATACTACCCTTCTGGCTTCATAAGCAATTATTACATCCCTTCTCTAAGCCAGCTAGTGTTATAACACTGTAATATGACTATATTTCTGCTTTGAGATGACAGCAGCAATAACCCAGAAACAAATTCTTGGCTGCATTCCCACCCCATCTTAAATCTTGATCTCTGTCAAATATTATGCTATGAAATCTAATTACTGCTGCTTTTTCTTCACAAACGCACAACAACAAAAAAATCCACCCCCCTCCTCCTTTTCCTCATTTCTTGAAAAGGCCTATCTTGTATGTTTACTAAAAAGAAATTCCAGAATAACATTCAACTAATAGAGGCTACCAAAGAGTTAGAAAGCAATTCTTTATACAGATGCATCCTAGGTAAACAGTAGCCCTTACTGCGTTTTTTTTTTTGTTTTTTTGTTTTTTTTTTTTTTTATTCAAAACTGTGGGGCAAAAAAAGATATACAGAAAAGGTGATTTTGTGAAATGGCACCTAGAATATGGGAATATACTTGCACGATGAAAATGATGAATCATCTATCACCCATAATATCCCTGGTACTCTCACAAGTACTTTGAGAGAGTTATATGCTTCCTAACTAACCATGTGACATAAAATGTTACATTTCTGTGCTGACTCAACTGCACAAGTAGCATTTCCTATTCCCTTGGGAAAGCATTCCCATCACATTCCTATTCCCATTAGATACATAATACTGTTTATATTACGGTTAAACATAAAAGGTGTGAAATACTGTCAACCTAACAATGACATCATATATAGATATTGGAAGACTGAGCTTTAAGCAGTAAGCAAAACCAAAAAAAATAAAGCATGCGATCCTTCAACACCAAATGTATCCACAAAGAATTCTCTGAAAAGCCTGAAAGATCTCATATTCATATGCCAAAATTATAATTAAAAAAGCTTTTACATAAACTAATCTGATTGCTGACATATAGAAATTCAGCACTGCTTAAAATCTGTTAATGGTTGTTCCAGTAGCATCACAAAAATCCTAAGCTAGTCTTGTCTACAGAATATTATTCTTATTGACCTATCAGAAAGATCATACAGCTGCCTTCTAGGAACTGTCTTTCCATGTTTCCTACAAAAGTTTCTGAAAGAACTACTGCAGCCTGACCAACCCCCACCCCCAAATCCAAACATCATACAATCTACAGTGTGCTACAAGACATGCAATTAGAGTTATTCCCAAAAATGCTTGTATGTCCAAGTTTTGTCTTTGAAGAATAATTGCCTGTTTGTCTTCCTTAGCAAAATGAAAGCACAGAGGTACAATACACAACATACACTACAGCCCGCAAGTAGCTTTTATACCAATAGCAAGACATATTTGATAAATCATGCAGGACAGACAATTTATGCAGCTACTTGAAAACACTGTAAACTAAAACTAAAGCAAATGTCCAATACTGTTTCTTTAAGAGTTAACGGAACTGCTTTAGAAGCCTAACTAAAACTTTGTCAAGACACAAACAATAAATGAATGTCAGTCTTTCTATTATTACCATAAAAAACTTTGCTACTGACTTGTAAAGTGCTTTTTTCCAGGAGTCTTAATAGTAATAAGCACCTGCAACCTGTCCTGGTTTGAGGTAAAACAGAACCAATTTTCTGTTCAGTAACTTTACTTTGTAGCTAAGCCTCTTCTAAATAACTGAACTTTCTGAAATGAACAGCATATTGCGCAGAAACTGTTCGCTCTCAGAGTGATAAGACCTGATTAGTTGTAATTCATGCCAAGGAATGGTATGCAGAGAGGCTCCTGCTTATACTTATTGCTATAACAACCAAGGCCAGCCNAGTCTCTTTCTCTCTCTCCCTCCTCTCCTTGGAGAGAGAGGTGGGGGAGAGCATCTGTTGTTCATTTCAGTGGCCAGTCTGGCCCAAACCACAACACAACCTTTTTTTTCCTCCTCCTTGAAGACCTACTTACATTTCTCTTTTAGCCCAGTACATCCAAAAATTCTCCATCTTAATTGCACTTCTTCAGTCTAGCAATGTGATCCACTTCACTTGGGAGTCCTTCACTGTCCTTTACAATGGGATTTAATAACAAAACTCATAATAGGAAAGACAATAGCACTGTGTTGCATCAAACCTATCCTGTTCAACCCAGTTGGTTAGAATGTCTTCTAATACTAAAATCTGCTTGTTTTAGAGAAGTGATGCTGTTTACCAATTTTTTGCAGCAGTATATCTCAAGACCTATGATTTGCGCACTGCATGCTTTGGGCACCGTCTCCTTTAAATGCCTCCTTCCCATACTCAGCTAAGAGCATTCACAACACACAATTTTCAGGTGAAGATAACTCTTGCCCATCATTCTTCCCTAGGAGGCTACTTTGCAGATACAGGGCCCTGCCCTTCCAGAGGGATGAGAGTATATATACTGAGGAGAACCATGGTCTTTTCTAAAGGGAATCCGTGTATGCCATTCTCTCTGATGTGTATGTGAAAAAAAAATCCATGCTGGTCCATCATGCATTATTCAGGAGGGCATAAACTGCACTTCTCCAGTTCTATGCAAAGAATATCTAACCTAACTGCAGCTGCATAGCCTTTTCCATACAGTGGCAGTTTCTCAATGTCATTACTCTTGCTGCTGTGCAAAATGAACTGATGTTATATTTAAAAACAGATGATACAAAACTGGGAGAAGTGGCTGATACTCCAGAGGGTTGTGCTGCCATCCAGACCTTGACAAACTGAGAAATGGGCCGACAGGAACCTCATGAAGTTCATCAAAGGGAAATGCCAAGTCCTGCACCTGGGGAGGAACAACCCCAGACACCAATACATGCTGTGGGCCACCCAGCTGGAAAGCAGCTTGGCAGAAAAAGACCTGGGGGACCTGATGGACACCAAGTTGAACATGAGCCAGTGATGTGCCTGCACAGCAAAGGCAGCCATCAGCATCCTGGGATGCATTAGGAAGCGTGTCACCAGCAGGTTGAGGGAAGTGATCCTTCCCCTCTACTCATCACTGGTGAGGCCACACCAAGAGTCCTGTGTCCAGTTCTGGGGTCCCCAGTACAAGAAAGACATGGATGTACTGGAGCCAATCAAGCAAAGGGTCATGAAGTCAATTAAGGGATTGGAGCATCTCTCATGCAAGGATGGGATGAGAGAGCTGAGACTGTTCATCCTGGAGAAGAGAAAGATCAGGGGGGATCTTATCAATCTATATTTAAATAGCTGATGGGAGGGTGTCAAGATGACAGAGCCAGACTCTTGTCAGCAGTGCCCATTGACAGGACAAGAGGCAATGGGCACAAAATGAAACACAGGAAATTCCAGTTTTAGGTTTTTTTAAATACACCACGAGGGTCATTGAACACTGGAACAGATGGTGGAGTCTGCATCCTTCGAGATATTCAAAACCCGACTGGACAACATCCTGGGCAATCCATTCTAGCTGCCCCTACTTTGAGCAGGGGGGCTGAATGAGACAATCTCCAGTGGTCACTTCCAACCTCTGATACTGTCCCTCACAGCATCCTTCTGGACAAGTTGTCAAACTGTGAGATGAGAAGGTACATGGTGCGCTGGGTGAAGAACTGGCTGAATGGCAGGGTTCAAAGGGTTGTAGTGAATGGGGCTACTTCTGGCTGGAAACCAGTCACCAGTGGTGTTCCTCAGGGTTCAATTCTAGGGCCAGTTCTGTTCAATATATTTATCAATGATCTGGATGCAGGAGTTGAATGCACCATTAGCAAGTTTGCTGATGATACCAAACTGTCGACTCTCTTGAGGGACAAAAGGCCTTGCAGAGGGATAGACTGGAGCACTGGGTAATCATTAATGGCATGAAATTTAACAAGAACAAATGCCAGATTCTGTACCTAGGATGGAGTAATGCCAGGCACAAGTATAAATTGGGAGAGGAGTGGCTGGAGAGCAGCCCTGCAGAAAGGGATCTGGGGGTGCTGGATGACAGCAGGATCAATAGGAGTCAGCAGTGTGCCCTGGCAGCCAAGAGGGCAAACTGCATCCTGGGGTGCATCAAACACAGCATAACCAGCTGGTCAAAAGA
>VYXH01012796.1:5875-47730 GCA_013397275.1 Burhinus bistriatus | reverse complement strand
GTCTGGAAGCTCCGTCTGGGTCGCCACATGCCTTCTTGCAAGGGATTTCGAACGAGTGGTAACCATGGCTTGGTCCTCTTCTGGGAGAGTAACAACCACTACTTGAGTCAAGTTTTCCTCTCGAACCAGGAGGGGGACCTGTTACCACCAGTTGAACTTACCTCGCCGAGTGCTGACTGAGTTCCTCAGGGCGCAGCGACTGGTTGCCGCGCTCCGGCAGGGCACGTTTAGAACTGCTGCGGGTGGTGCTGCCTCTGCCCCTGCCACATCAGCAGCCCGCCCCCAAGCTGCCGGTGTCAGCACAAGCTAGCTGCTTCTCCTGGCTTCAAGAGCCCCAAGAAATAGCTCCTTGCCGGCCTGTTTCGCCTCGATTCCCTTCCCCAGTGAGGACTTACCTCACTGGAGCTGGTCTCCTCGGCGAGCATAAGATATTAGACTTCCACTCTGCTAAATTAAGCCAAGTCACTGGAAGATATATATATTCCAAAAAAAATTAATTCAAACACTTGTGTCTTAGCATCCTCACTGCTTACATGTTATCTTACTCCCTAGCTCTGCTCTGGATTGGTTCTGATAGCTTTCTCAAAAACAAATCTGCCTTGTGTAACATTCCTGAGGCACAACTAATTTCCAGGTGAGGTAGGGCAAGTCATAACCTTGACTCTGTAGCAAGCACTGTAGACAGAAGTCAATTTACACGCTTTGGTCTCAGGGACAAGGACTAGTCTCTGACTTTCTTTTATGTAGCAACACAGTCTTAACTTTCCCGGTCTGTGACAAGCATAGAGAGCACACCTGACATAGGAGATCAGGATAAAGTGATTCAGAAAATGAAAAGTTCCTTGTCTATTTTCTAACTTTTAGTAGTTGTAGAGTTTTCATCTTTTATATAGTAGGGTTTGTGTTCCGGACTACTTATGCTTTTTCCATGAAATAATCAAAGGATGAATAAAAAGCAGAATGTTGAGACTGAAGGACAGAAGCCAGAACTTCCCACTCCTACCTGAGTTCACTAAATTCCAAGATGCTTGGTCTTTCTTTTTTTCCCCCTTTTTTCAGGTCGAAGACCAATGAATCTTTCATACTTTTCTGTCTACTACACTGGAATAGATTTAACAGGAGGGATGAAGGCACCTCAGACATACACCTTTTCATCAAAGAAGCCTGATGATGACCCTTGAAACTATTTTTCTTTACTGTTCAAAATGTCATTGATCTCTCAGTTCTCTAACAAAAAGGATTACCTCAATAATTATGAATACTGAATCTTAACATAATAATAACCGAAACATTAATGTGAGTCTGAAATGGCATATAAGGGCACTGCTAATATAATACCCCAGACATTTTACTGACTTGACAGTGCTAGGTCTCACTTTACTTTTTCAGTCTTTCCTTGGACTGAGCTGGTTTGAGCTTGTAAAAAGTCCCCAGTGACCAATTGTCTATTCCTTGACTGTTGTAAATGAAGCCCTGGGAAAACTACATATAGCAAATGTCTGATGCCCCTAGGCCGTCACTTCATAACGAACAGTAGCCCTTTCTGTCAGCTAAGACTTGGGAGGCTGTTGTGCGGATTTCAGACTTTAGCAGGGAGCCAAAAAGAAAGAAGCAGTTTGGTAAAAGAAAACGTAAAGATGTGTGTTTGAAAATTGAACAGTGTGAAGCTGGCATAACCAGAAGAAGCCTCTGCTATGAGCATTATACTCCTAGTAAAAGCCTCAGAACACTGCTGACTCATTGCAACCTTGCACCCCCAATCATGCTCAAGGAAAACCAGGTGTGTTAACTTTGGGATTCAGAGGAATGTTAGCTAGGTCAGCATAACACCATATCAAAGGGGGAGATATTAGGATGTTTTACATAGCAACTGTTACCATATTATTAGATTTTCCATATTAATTAGATAATATTGACTATTACACTGTTAAAATAGTAATTGTATGAATGAGGAGTTCTTGCATCCATGTGTCTGATAGGTTCCCTTTTGCCAAAAACAAGAGTTGGAGCGCAACTTCAGAATATATCTACACTAGCTCCTTTATGGACACTGGCACATTGTTTCTATATCCCAATGACGTTTAAATTGGACTTGGGGCACCCCACTGTTTATATAGGTCAGTTTTAGCAAAAGCAAAGCAGAAACATAGATACCAAAGAACTTTATATTATAATAATGGAAGACTTTTCTATCATTAGGCACCTCTAAAGGTAATACTGTGTGAGCTTTTTTGTGTGGCAACTTCTGTCCAAGTCCTACTTTGGACTGAGCTTTAATTTTGTTTTAAAATTAACACTACATAATTGATGGAGGAAACAAGAGTTTTCAGTGCTGAAACAATGGATGAATGATTGGATCTTACAGACTGGATAGTGTTCAAACTCAGTTTTGGGACTGGTCCTACAACCTAACTCAGGAGCTGTTTGGGAGAATGCTATCTTGCTCAGCCAGATACTGCCCTAGGGCCACCCTAAACAATTTGACTGCATAGACAAGCAGATACTTGGAATGCTTCACACCCTCTAATTCAGTATTGTGGATGTAACCCCCATGTATTTGCATTTGGCAGTCACCAGGAAACAAGGGAGGGGTCTCAGACAAAATCAGGGAGCACAGCTTCAGTATTTTTCTCTCCCAGGTGAATGCCATATTCATTATATGAAATAAATGCTTTCATGTCTGTTCTCCTTCTGGTCAAATGAATATAAACGTTTGTGAGATACCTCAGCTTCAGCAAAAGACATGTGATGTCCACTTGTATAGACTAACTTAGAACCGGTGCCCCATCAATTTTATTTAATTAGCATTCTTAGTCTATGATTATGCAAAAAGTTCCTCCTACATTGCTGTTTTTAACTGGACTCAGTAAAATCCGAGAGTGTTAGGACCGTGTGAGTACACTCCTGGGAATTTAATTACAGAATGAGGAGGCTATAAGGGATCTCAAGAGGTCATCCAGTCCATCCCTCTGCCCTAAGGCAGGATTATTTATGCTTATGTCATGCCTGACAGATATGTGTCAAACCAGTTCTTGAGGACTTTGAGTGACAGAAACTCCACAGGTTCTCCAGGCAATCTATTCCAGCTTTCCAATACTCTTTATTACCAAAAGCTGTGGGAGTTCTGTGTAGTTTTGCTGTTGTTTTTCTAATACTCAACATAATTCTTTTTAAATGTAATTAAAACCATTATTTCCTGGCGTATTTACCATTAATATGGAATACAAAAATACTGGGAGGTTTCCCTCCTAGAAATTATGTCATCTCAGGTGGCTGGGTACTTCATACAGCAAATACTACCTTGTGTCTTCTGGTCCCAGAAGAATTTTTATTGAAAACTTAAGGAAGAATTAATCTGGTCTGTTGTAGATCTGCATGTATGAGGTGAGGCCGCATCTGGAGTCCTGTGTCCAGTTCTGGGCTCCCCAGTTCAAGAAGGTCAGGGAACTGCTGGAGAGGGTACAGCGGAGGGCTACAAAGATGATTAGGGGGCTGGAACATCTTTGTTATGAGGAAAGGCTGAGGGACTTGGGTCTTTTTAGTCTGGAGAAGACTGAGAGGGGATCTCATCAATGCTTATAAATAGTTAAAGGGAGGGTGCCAGGAGGATGGCACCAGTCTTTTGCAGTGGTGCCCAGTGATAGGACAAGAGGTAACAGGCACAAACTTGAACATAGGAAGTTTCATCTAAACGTGAGGAGGAACTTCTTTCCTTTGAGGGTGGCAGAGCACTGGAAGAGGCTGCCCAGAGAGGTGGTGGAGTCTCCGACTCTGGAGACATTCCAAACCTGCCTGGACGCCATCCTGTGCAACCTGCTCGAGGTGACCCTGCTCTGGCAGGGGGGTTGGACTAGATGATCTCCAGAGGTCCCTTCCAACCCCTGTGATTCTGTGATTCTGTAACCTAAGTAGCTGAGGGTTTTTTCACAGATTGGAAGACGGTAAACAGTCGTACCGGGTGTGGGTGCCCAGGTGCTGGCGGGGGTGGGGGCTGCAGGGGTGGCCTCTGTGAGGAGAGGCCAGGACTGCCTCAAGCCAGATACAGCCGGTTCCAGCCAGTTCCAGCTGACCCACCACAGGGCAGAGCTGAGCCCTGCAGCCACAGTAGTGGCGCCTGGGGGGGAAAACAAGTTTAAGAAAGGTCAAAACACTGCATGGCAGAGGGGGGAGTGACGAAAAAAGAGTTTTCATCAAGCTAATTTAGACAGTGTACAGCAGGTTAGTAGGAATAAAATGAGTGAGTGTCTATGGGTAGATGGCATGGAGTTCTCCATGCTCTGCTTAGGCCTCTGCTGCTGAACTCCAGGCGTTGTCTGAAAGCTGAGATCCAGAACTAGGGAAGTACTCAAGACTACATAATTATACAGTAACAAAATGTTTCAGCATTAGGGTGGATAATTCTCGTTAATAAAGAAAATAATTATTGCAGCTCCTCTGATGAAAAATAAAGGCAACATATAATTTTAGTTGTTACTGGTTTACTTGTATATGAAATATCAGCTAGACTTCCTGTAGAAAATAATAGGAATGTGGTATTAGATACTCAGAATTATGCAATTTAAACTGGCCACATAAGATGTGTGTGTAGAAACAGGAAAAATAATAATGATGCATAAAATGCAGCTTTCAATACTTATTAGGCACTTGCATGCACAGACTGGTGATTATTTTACTTAAAATTATCTACCTATGCATTAGCCATTTATTTTATGTGCAGACTCATCTGTATTCACTCATATTCCTTTCCAGGTGTATTTTGTGGTCTGATTATGAAAACTCTGTCAGAAAAGATCAGTAAGAAAAGTCTGTGAAGACAGCAGAAAATATTTTTGAGGAAAAAGAAGCAGAGAACAGTATTGATTCAAATTAAAGAGAAATAAAGAGAGAACAGAGAGAGAGAGGACACAGGGGAAATGTAAAGTGTTCAAAAGAAAATTAATATTATGCTGAGGGTTATATGTGTCCTCTTTTTATAAATATATTGTGAGCAAGAAATAGATGAACAAGCTAACAAACAGCATACTGTGTGAATATGGAAGAAAATGCCAGAAGTAATAAACAGTCAGCTGCAATGCATTAAATGTCAAGAAAAAGGGAGAGTTAGAATGACTCTAGAGCAAAGTGCAAAAAAGAATAGAATAGTATCGTAAAATAAAATAGAATATCATAAAAACAATAAAATAAGATAAGATAAAACAAAAAATAAAGACCATCTGAAAAAAGATAGGAACTTTCACAGAGACTGGGAAAAAAAAGTTTCAAGTACAGGAGGAAAAGAGGTCACTGAGACTGTAAACCATGTAAGAAGTAGCCAATTCATTTGCCTTGTATAACATCCTTGAGGTACAACTAATCTGCAGGTGAGCTAGGGCAAGACTCAATCATTTTCAGGCAAAATTTCCAAACAGATAAAGGTATTGGCTCTCAAAGTATAATGCTGTTTTTCACACATCCGTCCACCCAAGATTCAGCATAGTAAATAACTCTCTTGAACAGCGTTTGCTTATCTATTTTTTTAAACATGAAATTGCTGGAAGATAGAAGGTATTGTTCCCTCTGATATTCCTTTCGGTATGTTCAGATATTTTTTTCTCCTCTGATGTTCTCTGCTAATGCTTAACATTAAGCATGAACCCAACTCCCAATATTTTCTTTTTTAATTTTATAGGAAAAATGCATGAAAAATAAACAAAGCTTTGGTAGAAAGTTTATACCCAGATAGCAATTCTGGATAAAATGGAATATTTGTCTCTCATTTTTATGATGCTATTATTTTAATATTAATTCATCAGTGCTAGGATTCATTGTTACATTTGAAAAATGTAGATATAGAGTGATTATTGAACAGGCTTTGCATCAATTCTACATAATTCTAGGTAGCAGTTTGTTACTTTATGTAGTTAAGTCATTTTGATCAGATCATCCTAAAATAGCCATATATTTATGAAAGCTAGCAGAAAAATACTTATCCTACTTGAATATTTGCCCTTTGACTGCTCAATAATGGGAAATTCTCATTCTTATTTCCATCATTCACAAACATCCATATTCATTTAAATCTTCTCCATAGCTTTGCAAACCCTTCAGAAGTAACTGCACTATATTATTTAAACCATTAAATTCACAAGATCAGAAAGAGAGCTTCCATTGGAAGTATTGCAGTGGCTAAGATGGCAGCCCAAGACCTACAGAGAGTAATAAATTGCCTTATTGAATTATATATCTTTTAATCCCAAAGTTTACCTAAATTATATACTAGAATGCTCAAATGGTTGAGAACCAGCAAGGGGTTCAGGAATTTCTAAATTTGATAGATTGGCTCAGAAAGAAGAACTAGATGTTTTAAATCTTTAAAAAAAAAAACAAAACAAAAAACAAAAAACCCCAACAAACCAAAAAATCCCCCTTCTCTACTTGATTAATTTCCACAGATAGAAGAGTTAGATTTGGTTTACTATAACACAATATTTTCTCTATTGATAATCCAAGACATTACACATTTCAGTTTCCTAAATGTTTGTTATTACAGACTTTATCTCAGAATGTTTTTGCACCGATTTAAGTGAGCCATTGGCTGGTTTTTAAAATAGGAAGATCATGTTACTGATCAAGTTATGCTTATTGACTTTGTATGTGTATTTCCATGCATAGTATAATATCTTGGATCCATAAAAATTAATGGTAAAGATTATCTTGGCTTTGCTTGGGCTGGGATATTTTAAAAAGATCTTTTATATTAGCTTTGGAAGCAAAAATCCTGGTGTGGAAAATTAGCTCATGGAGTGATCTGAATTAGTTTACCACCAAGCTCATGCACAAGAAAATCACCTGCACAGATATCTGCTCAATTTTGACTCCTGCTGTTTGTAATCCTAACAATGTTTTGGGGTTTGTGACATTTTTTAGGTACAGAATGTTTAAATATACACATATACTTTTATGTATTTATCAAGCCAGTACTACCTTTAATCACAGCACTAAGAAATATTTAATTTTTAAGGTTACGCTTCATCGGTGGTTTGTATAGTAATTCTCTCACCTCTATATACCTATAGCTCTATTAATTCAGGTGACTTTCATATCCTGGTAACATTTAGTATAGACGGAGTTGTGAAAAATTTCTACTACTAGAAAAAGAAAAACAACATGAGACCAGGCAGGGCGGGGAAGAGCTAAGTAAAAGAGAAAAAAATAAAGCTTTGATAGTTGTCAGGATGTACCCAGAAAAATTTACAACTCTGTCCTTGCATAGTTGAGATGAAATAGTACAGCAACACTTATATTTAATAAAAATAAAGGAAGTATAATTTCTAATGTAGACGATTTATTGAACTTGATTTTTTAAGAGTTCTTCAAAGCTCAATTAACTAGCTAGATACAATAAAATTATTACTCTTTAGCAAAGAAAACAAAAAAATATTTATCTTCAAAGAATGATTGGAAAAGATGGTTATTCTGTATCTGGAGTGAAAGAATGAACAAATTCCAGTAAAATCAGGTTTCACAAAATCTGTTTGTGCTTTATTCTACTACCAGAAATTTCTATTGTGGTACCTGGACTGTGCATAGACCTTGTTAACTAGATTTTTAGTGCCATTTTAGTCTAAAATGGAACAAATCTGGAAAATAAAGAAACTGTTTAAAAAGTTCAGCTTTGACAAGGCATTATTCAGCTGTATGTCATTTTGTATAAATACATTAATAAGATAAAAAAATACATTTATAATTAATTCAATCATTTCTTGTTTGGATAATTATAAAACACAATCTCCAAGCTCACCCTTCCTTTGTAAAGCAGATGTTCAAATAAAAGCAATTACATTATAATTATTAAATTCCTGCAGTTGCTGTGTGTCTCTCAGTCTGCATGGCATTGTACCATAGCAGTGTCTTGATGCTATTGATCAAGTGACAAATTAAGATAGATTGTGCTGGGCAGACAGGATGATTTTTAAGATGTTAAATTGGATTGTAGATACTAAGTTGCAAAGACAAACTTTCTTTGAGAATTCTTTCCTACCTTTATTCTTACAGTCAATTTTGCCCCAGCTGTTGAAAGATATTTATGATAACACTGAATATAGAATCTTCTGATGTTAAAGTCTATAAATTACCATACCTGGTATTTTTCATGCTAATAAAATACTTGTTTTGTAATTCTGAAGAATTACACTAACTAGATGCAATAGCAGCAGCAAGGAAAGTAACAAGAAAAGGAAAAAGCAACTACCCACAAAAAACATCTGACCTCCTTTCATATTGACATGAGACAGACAAAGCAATTTATTACATCAATATTGAAAGGAAAGAAAAATCATAGAATCATAGAATGGTTTGGGTTGGAAGAGACCATTAAGATCATCTAGTTCCAACCCCCTTGCCATGGGCAAGGACACCTTCCACCAGACCAGGTTGCTCCAAGCCCCATCCAACATGGTCTTGAAAACTTCCAGGAATCAGCCATCCACAACTTCTCCAGGAAACCTGTTCCAGTGTCTCACCACCCTCATAGTAAAAAATTTGTTCTTAATACTTAATATAAATCTGCCCTCTTTGAGTTTAAAACAGTTGCTCTTCATCCTATCACTATACTCCCTGATAAAAAGTCCTTCCCAGTCTTTTCTATAGGCCCCCTTTAAGTACTGGAAGGCTACTATAAGGTCTCCCCAGAGCCTTCTCTTCTCCAGGATGAACAACCCCAACTATCTCAGCCTGTCTTCATAGGAGAGGTGATCCAGTCCTCTAATCATCTTTGTGGCCCTCCTCTGGATCTGCTCCAACAGGTCCATGTCCTTCTTATGTTGGGGGCCCAAGAGCTGAACTCTGCTCCAGGTGGGGTCTCACCAGAGCAGAGTAGAGAGGCAGAATCACCTCCCTCAAACTTCTGGCCACGCTTCGTTTGATGGAGCCCAGGATATGGTTGGCTTTCTGGGCTGCAAGACAACATTGCAAAGTCATGTTGAGCTTCTCATCAACCAACACTCCCAAGTCCTTCATGGCAGGGCTGTTTTCAATCCATTCTCTGCCCAGCCTGTATTTGTGCTTGGGATTCCCCGTACCCATGTGCAGGACCTTCCACTTGGCCTTGTTGCACTTCATGAGGTTGGCATGAGCCCGCCTCTCAGGCCTGTCCAGGTCCCTCTGGATGGCATCCCTTCCCTCCAGCATGTCGACTGCACTACACAGCCTGGTGTCGTCTGCAAACTTGCCGAGGGTGCTCTCAATCCTATGTTGCCGACAAAGATGTTAAACAGAACCAGTCCCAGTACGGACCCCTGAGGAATGCCAGTCATTACTGGTTGCCACTTGGACATCGAGCCGTTGACCACAACTCGTTGAGTGTGACCATCCAGCCAATTCCTTATCCACTCAGTGGTCCATCTGTCAAATCCATGTCTCTCCGATTTAGAGAAAAAGATGTCATGTGGGACAGTGTCAAATGCCTTGCACAAGTCCAGGTAGATGACGTCAGTTGCTCTTCCCTTATCCACCAACGCTGTAATCCCATCATAGAAGGTCACCAAATTTGTCAAACATGATTGCCTTTAGTGAAGCCATGTTGGCTTTCCCTGAACGACTCCTTGTTTTCCATGTGCCTTATCAACAATCAAAAATATTGTTGTTTTCTTTATCTCATGCAAGATTATTTTACATCTACTTTTACACTAAATTTTTAGGTGCTTGTGTAGCAACCTCTGCACCAGGTTTTCAGTGTGAGCCGTATCCTACAGATTTGTTGTCCATATCTAAAATCATTGCAACTGCATGAGACTAGCCGTGAAAACGAAATAATGACAGCTCATGTCATATGGCTGATATAGACTTGTTGCCTAACACCACACTCATGTCCCAGCTATTTTGCACTGAGATAAGAGTTAACACAGAGAAGCCAAAAGGAACCTTGTCAACAAACTCTCAATAATTGGTTCCTGATTACCTGAAAATCAGAATGTAGTGTTTGATAAATGTGTGCAATGTAAGAAATAGAATGAAGTGTCATAACAGCAATAATAATAATTAAAAAGTATGATGAAGCTCATGCACTGACCCACTGCATTAGAAAACCTACTAGATTTTGTTCACCAATAGCCATTTTTCTTATTTAAAGAAAAAATAAAAATAGTATCTTAAATTACAGAGCAGGAGAGCCAGTACTTATGTACAGTTACGGACAGTTAAAGAGAGAAAATATTTAGCAATAAAATATTTAGAAAAGCCTGCCTTTTGCAGATCTTGTACTATATCTAAATTAAATAATACAGTTCATACAATTGGGATGAAAGGAACTGCCATTATTGTAGATTGATGTATTTATAATCAATAATTTCTTCTTACTGATATCTTTTCTATGCAATTTGTATTTCAGTTGTCAGTAATTGTAAGAGAACATATTTAAAAAAAAATACATTGTTTCTTATTTCTTGCCTATGAAAATCCATTTTAATTTTGAATGATGGACTCCATGTTCTTTCTCAGACATAACTAACGTATAAAAAAAGATTTATCAAAATTGTGTAAGAACATCAGAATAATTAATCAGAAACAGCTTATTATTCAGAGTTATTACAGTGGTTAATAATAATGGCCCTTGCAGTTCTGAAACTTTTTGAATCTCTAATAAATATTTATATATATACATTTATAGTTTTCTTTGTATTTTACTTCTGATATAGCAATTCCTGAAAAACAGTGAAGTTCTAGTATGAGGTGCCTGAAGTAATACTCTGAAGTTTATTTTACAGTTTAAACATTATACCTCAATCTCATCTGATTATCTTTCTTTATTTCTGGCAAACTCTGTGGTTTGTCTTTAGTTAAAGTCCAGTATTTACTGTGAGTCAAAAGGAAACCACCAAATTCATTATCTGTGTGACCTGAGGCTATATTTGAATGTGCATCTCCAGAGGACACAACTCACTGATACAATGGACCTTAAACATTGATGTTATCTCACTTGTATACTTCTGTCATTATGCTGAAGGACCTTTATGTCAAAAAAAGATTGCTTTCCCTCAGAACACATGGCTACTTAGTATATTTTAATATCTAATGTGAATAGTGGTATTGGAAAAGGACAGTATTTATTTCCTTCTGTTTTTCATATAGGTGTTTTCAGTCAACTGAATTTAAAGGCATTATATTCATTCTAATTATTAGAATTTTTATCCTTAAGAGTCCTCTCATAAGCAAAACAAGAGATAATTTACCCAGCATAAATTTTTTATGTCTGTCAAGGTTGATAAAATAATGAAAGCTGAGAAACAGAGTAGTTCTTGATTCTGTCATCACTTAAAGGTTTTAACTCCATCCCTTTGTCAAATCTGTCCAGTACCACAAGAGAATGAAGGAGAAAAAAAAAAAAAAAAAAAAGGAGAACTATTATTATCACAATGACATGTTGTCATGCATCTATTAATGAAGGTGACACAAAATTCTTTATGTTATTTATAAATATTTTACAAATATTCTGCATTGAAGTTTGTGGCAAATGTTCTTAACTAAATCCCTTTAAATTCCTCTTCTGATATAATAATTTAGTATCATTATGTTGTTTATGAATATTGAATATGTTGTTCAAGTTGAAGAAACACTTGAGGAAGGTCCCCTTCCTCTCCCCCCATCCTCCCCCATTTTCCTCTCCTTTCTCTTCACTACCCTTCCCTTCCCTGCCCTGCCCTGCTCTAAGCTGCCCTTCGTGTTGTTCTTACGGTGAACGGTAGGTGAATACTTGTACTTATACACGTGGAATCCAGGATAGTCAGCTCTGTGTATATATCAGGTGACTTTCGAGAACAGAAGAGCTTTTGCTTTAAGTTTATGTTTGAGAGCAGTAAGAATTAGCTGATTCTCTCTGTTGTATACACTTCCTTAGAATAAGAACAACAAGAAAATAAGATAAATTTTTATTAAAACTTATGGCAGGATGAGTTTAAAGTTCTGCAGAAAACATTGTCTATGGTCACTATTCTGCCTAGGAAAATAAAAAAGGCAATTTAAGATTATTGAGAAATAGTTCATTGAAGTTGTAAAAGGCTCAAAAAACTATGCTAGATTTCCAGATTCTCTTTCTCCTATTTGCAAAGCTTCATGAACTTTAAATTTAATGAGTGGTAGGCCATATGTTGGTTGTAAAAGTTTTGTAAACTAATACCTTAATGAAACATACTAGTTCAGATGTAATGACAGAGAGAGAGAGAGAGGGGGAATTTATTGAACTTGACTAATCTTTTATGTAGTATGAATACATTCCAGTTGTTTCATTTTGTTGTGGGTAGGTCACTGCTGTTCAGAAAATGACATCTAGATTAATACTGCCAACAGCCCCATCCTTTCAGTAGTCTATATGTTCAAAAGAGAAATAATATGCAAAAGACAAATGGCTGGTAAAATTTGGATGACAAAAATAAGCAGTCTGAAGTATACTTGGGGAAAGGCTAATAGGTTTACTTTCAAGGATTTTTGTTTATTTTTTGTTTTGTCTTGTCTTCTTAATCGGTCATGTCATTGCAAAATCTCCCATTCCAGTGAAAGTGGAAGTGAAATTTTCAGTCCACTTATGTGGACTACCTTCTCAACTATATTTTCCCACCTTCTGCTGAAAATTTAGTGAAGATTCTTCAGTACTACTTGTTATACAACGTAAAATATAAACACACAATTACATTTATCAGGAAATACGAAATTGTTTTGCATTAAATGACCCATAAGTGTGCTTCTGTTCTGTAGTTCAATGCTGTCTTACTTTTGTAGAATGATGACTAACACTGAATTAGATCTGAATTAGGCTTCTTTTCAGGTCTCTTCAGCTCAAAAGCCAGGGCCTAAACATGTTGTCCTTACCTCCTCATCCTAGTAGAGCAAAAGGGATGGGAAAAAAATCAGTGTCATTAGAATAGAGGGATGGCCTCTACCAAGTCATAGGAGGATTCCTGTCAAAGAAGGGAGTTAGTTCATCTATTTTTTGAAACAAACCAATATAATAAGGCAAATACTATGGGATTAATTTACTGTAGTAATTAGAATTTGCACGTGTGCACTGATCGTGTTTCCATCAAAATGCTTATATTAGAACAACAGTGTTTTCCACCAGTTCCTGAAACCTGGAAAGAAACACGTATAGTTTTCAGAACACTTGCTTTTTAAATCGTTACCACTGCATATGTGCACATCAGAAATATAAGTTAAAAAATAGATTTACTTCACATTTCTTGTGGTAATGGATTTACACATGATCCCTTGAAATCAGTGATGTCCAGATGGATTCTATTCTGTTCCTTTATGAAAAGGAAGAAGAAAATCCTCAAGAGAATTATACTTCTGTTGGCAAGTTTAAGAAAACAGGTTTTGGTGGAATAAAGAGTATGAACACATTAACTACAGGCTTAAATTGAACATGAATTGTTCGTGCCTGAAAAAGATGAAAGCAGCAGCAAAAATGCCTCAGCAGAAATAAACAGAAAAGAAGGACAGTCTGAATCTTTTTTAGTACTTATGGGTTACTAGAAAGAAATTACAATATAAATGCTTTGATTCTTTCAGTTATTTGCCACCTTGCCTCTCAGGACTCAAATATGCTTCCTGAAAAATTATCCTCTACTTGAAAACATAGGAAGAGTCACAGAGGTTGAGACCAGATTTCCTCGTAACTTTGTTTGTTATCTCTGAGAGTGACCATTAACGTTCTCTTAGGGAAAGAGCATAGGAAAAATTGGAAGAATGAAATGCTTCTTCCCCTGTTACACTTTCCTGGTTTCCAGCAAGTAAGTAGTACGTATTTTTTGTGAAGGTTGGAAGCAGCTTAAGCCCTTGGAATGTATATATGTATCAGAATTGGAAGAGTTAATGGACCGAGCATGTAATGGGCTGAGGAAATGAGGGGAAACATTATGGGTAATAGATTGGGACACAAAGAGTAGAAGTTTATCCTTAATTAAGTCAGTTTAATATACCATTATGTTCTTGTGACCTGGACAGCAACTCAAGACATTACTTATGGAGCAATTTAATCACAAAAAGGAATCTAAAACCAGGAGTCATTTTCTTGGAGTATGAGAACTCTGCTTTGTCTCACTCCTATGCTGAAAAAGGCCTAAAATCTAGACGTCCCATTTTCTGTACAAGCCCTCTGAACAGTAGGCCATTCTTTAAAATGCATACACTGTTGGCAGCACAAGTGACTTGAGAATTTCATATTTTGGTACCCTGCATTGATGGAAGTACTTACTGAATTTCCTGTTCAGGCATATTCCTCTGCCTAGGTTTTTTATTAGGTACCTCAGGTAAAGTGCCTATACATTATATGGTCAGCTGGGATCAGTAAGTGATTCTGACATCTCCCAGAGAGTCTTACTCAATTAGGCAGATAGGATCTCCCCTTGAAAGCCTTAAGGCTTTTACCTGTCTTCATGGATATATAAGGAACATAAGCACTTAAATGCCTGTTGTGTTTTTTGGAACTGAATGCAAAGGAATAGTGAAGCCAGCAATAAGTTTATGTAACTTCCCTATTTTTTCCAACATGAAAACAACATCCAAACCAGGATTAACCATCTCCCTCACTGCTTCTATATGAGTGACGCAAGAATAATATCATATTGCCTAAGCTCTTCCTAAATCAGCAAAAAAAAAGTATTTACATGTATAACTGTGTACATCATAATATATTAAGTGAGCATTTTTAACATATCAAGTTTCGGTTCCCCACCCCATACATATACAGAAGCACATAAATTTTACATGTAAGTATTTGAAACACCTAGGAGCAGGTAGCCTCTTAAATAACTCAAAAAATGAAGACAATTTTAACTGGATTTGATCAGTGGACTCAAAGGGTTGAATATCAGTAAAATTCATCTAGATACTATTTTTGTTGATGCTCACATTTAGAATCTCTTGACAGCTTTAGTGCTGTGTTTTCAGCAGTCATAGGTCTATTGATATATTAATCAAAGGAATTTGTGTTTAAAGATTTGTGAGTGGGAGAAAAGGGCTTTTGTTTTGATGGCATTGAAGCCCAAAGGTAAAAGCTGAATTTATGTCTCCAGTCAATGAAGAACATCAAGTATAATATAATATAACCAGAACTCTTTTTATTTGGTACATACTATTGTTTTCATACTAGGTCTGCTGAATTCGTAAATGCAATAACATTTCCTAGAGCGGTTTTTTTTTTATTTATTTTTATTTCTGTAATGTAACTTTAAATGTTTCACTTTTTCAATTATTTATGAAACTTCAGAAATACTTATAAGGATTCCATGCAATGGATTCTGTATCAGCCTTTTGTATTTTTAATGATGTCACCTCAGGGTGAAAAGGCAGTTTGCCTCCCAAGGTGCTACAGCTCTTCTCAGCACTCGTTTTTTTAACTTTATTTTATTTTTGGTGAAAGACTTCTCTTTTTACATTCTCATGCACACTGAATGATGTTATTGGAGGACAAACATCTGGATTCCTCCTGTGGGATTTATATCTGGCTCAAATAAAGTTTAGTTTTCCTTTTTGCATGAACCAAAAAGAATAAGAAAAACAGGTATAAACAGGAAAAATACATGTGCAATTGCAAGATGTTAAACCACAAACAATTCAACAACCATGCCCAATATCACTTTGTACTTCAGCCCTAAAGTTCTTTCAGCTGTGCCAATACAAGCTCGGATATCCTTCAAACAAATAACTGTATCATACTCCATCACAATATGAAATACCTTCGTGTTTGTTGGGTTATGCTTAATTTCAAAAAAAGACAGCACTTCCTACCGGTATGGTTATATTGGCTCCTTGGGCTTAAGTTTCATCATATTTCCAGAAATATTCTGTTACTTCACTGATGTTGGTACTTTTAGCAATATTTAGAAAATATTGCTGTCCCTCAGAGTACATCTGAGGAGAGAAAGTGCCTTTTAGAGTTTGGATGATCTATCATTGTTTTGAAATATTGTTCATTAAGTATCCCTGTAATACATAAATTTTAATTCTTTAAACTTACTAACTTTAAGCAATAAGACTGTTTGAAGCTGCAAGAATTTGAAGTCTCTTAATCTGAAGTATGATTAGTTGTTGTAGATCTAACCAAAACTTCCATAAATGCAACTACCATCAATCCCATTTTTTTTAAGAATCATGTATATTTTTCTGTGTATCCACATAATGCGCATTTTCATGCTGAAATCTGCATCTATTGTGAACAGAATATCATGAGTGTATCAGTACAGGGATAGGAAAACTGAAATCTAAAACCAAAATGAATAAACAGAAAAACAGTATGAGTTTGAGCAATCTCTGAAATACTTCTGCTATCTGTAAGTTTTCAGAAGTGGACTTCAGAGAATCAGAGTACTCAGATATGAGGATAAATATTTAGGAATCTTACCCATATCTTTCTCTTAATAAACCTCTAGCCAAGGACTGTGTTCAGCTTATATGGTTTGTCTTTCATAATGGGAATACTGCCGATGCAGGCAGGTGTCACATGCAAAACATTCAGATACATTTATTTAGCCACAATAATGAGAAATGCTGTATGATGGACTCAATGAAAACTGTAGTGGAGGCACCTGTATTGCCTAGAGGAATCCCACAGTGATGTATATATGTATGTACTCTATGTATGGCCAAAGTGTGAGACAGTAATATTACTCCAAATGAATAATGTATCCAAAACCTCAGTTCAGTGAAGCTGAGTGGCATTAGAAATTTATTAAGGAAAAACTATTTGGCCTCATCTCCCTTTGCAGATAGTCACGGGTTGCTCATAGGCAACACACATCTGTATATCTGTGTGTGTGTATATATATGTCTACTTATGTGGATCTTCCAGAACCTTCACAAATGACACTAGGCATTTTTCTGTATATATCTGAAATGAGCCCATTAATCTTTGATGCAAGAACAAAAACTTGACAGAAAAGGGCAATTGTCATGTTAAAATAAACTTTGTTCCCCTCTTTCAAAACAAAAATATACACCCTCAGTTCAGACAGTGGTGTATGTGGAAGATGACAATCACACTGCTGATTTGATGCTATCATAGTACCAAAGGTGTAGAATCAGGTTTTTGATGTTTTCAAAACAGTTACAAATTATGTTCTAACAGCCATCAGAGGGTTAATTCCAAATTCTCTCTTCAAATGATTTTGTAGGAAAAATACTACAATCATGACTACTAGCATTCAGACCAGCAGGAGGACAAAAAAGAGGTCATAAAATATCTGTTCTGAGAAGTTTTTGAAAGATTAGAACTACCTAAGCTAAGAAAATCACATTCTTGTTTTAAAGGCTTAAAAAAACCTGGCTGTGTTTTGTCTGGTTCTGGAGGCAAAAATCAAAACTCCAGCTTGTTTATTTAACTTTAGGGAGATAAATGAAAACCATACCAAAGAGAAAGAAAAATAGAGAGCAAGGAGAAGAAACAGAGAAAAGTAATCATCAGAAAGTGGGCAAGGAGGCTATGAACTTATGCTACAACAGTAACATAAAAATGTAAAGGACTAATTCAACCAAAATCTTCTTCCCAATGACCATTCCACAGTTGCCTTCAGAAGAACAGTAATTACCTTTCATATGACATTTGTGGAGGGTGATAAGGTAAATAATCACAGGCATGTTCAATAATGTGAAACAGAAAGTCAGCACTAGAACAAAGATGAGAACTTCTATTTTTGTACAGTTTCATTATAAAATAAAACAAGTCACATACTTATTGAATAAATTGGATAAATTCTGGTAATCTGTTTATCTACCCATCTGTATATTTATATATAGATGTATAGATAATGTATAGATATATATGCACATTATATATAGATGTATAGCTGATGTACAGATATATATGTACATTAATATATAGATGTATAGATGGTGTATAGATATCTAGATTTCTAGATATATAGACACGTACACATTAATAATTGTTACTGTTCTGTTCATATGAAAAACTGGGACATGATACTATGATCTTCTATCTTTGCTAGAGCTAAGCAGCAGTGAACTAGGATGGCTCTTTTATCTCCTGCTGAAGCATTTGACATGTCTCTTTCTCAGATTAGACAATCTAGAGTTTCAGTACTGCAAAGTATAATCCCCGGAACAGCATAACTGAGCATGTTCTGCTGTGCCTCTGTACTGGTGCAGCTCTTCAAGCAGAATAATTGTTCTCAAAAATTGTGCTACTAATCTCTTTAATTTTATGGGTAGACTGATACAAGGTGAGGTACACAGCCCTAATGATCCTGTGAACTACAGTCAGATCCTTCTCCAGTTCCTTACAATGAAAGAATTATGCATATGGTCATGCATAAGGCAATGTCCTGCTTTTCTCCCACATTGATTAATGGAGATAAATGGTGGACCTGCATCGTAATGATGCTTATATCAATCCTTAAATTCATGACTTTCATGACTTGCTATTGATAAGGCAATTCTATTGCCTACTAAATCTTGTCTGTTGCTGATATTGCTTAACAACTTATGATGATCAGATAAGCCTATTAGCCCACTGCATTGAAACCCAGGATGATACTTGTCAACCATAGCATGCCTCATCAGCCAGTGTTACATACATGGCACTGCCATTCCATTTTCTACACTCCCAGCTCTTCTCAGACAAAGCTTTTCTACCTTCCTTTTTCTGACCAATTAGCAGAAACTCACCATTTTTTCAGTGTGGTGAGTTAACCTTGACTAACAGCCAAGTACCCACCCAGGTGCTCACTCACTACCACTCCTCAGCAGGACAAGGGGAGAAAATAGGATTAGAAAGCTTATGGGTCAAGATAAAGACGGAGAAATCACTTACCAGTCACTGTCATAAGTAAAACAGACTTGACTTTAGGGAAAATGAATTTAATTTACAGGTAACGGAATAGATTTGGATAGCAAGAAACAAAAAGACAAACATTAAAACAATGCCTTTCCTTCCCCTTTTCCCAAGTTCAGCCTCAGTCCTTCACTCCCAGCCCCTCCACACCCCCCTCTCAATCCTCTCCAAGTGGCACAGGAGGGGTGGAGTTGGGGAGTAATGGTTGGTACATAGCATTTTTTTCTCTGCCTCTCCTTCCTTGTCATGTTTTTCCACTGCTCTGATGTGGGGTCTCCGTGGGCTGCAGTTCCTTCAGAAAATATCCATTTGCTCTGGCAGGCTGCAGTGAGTAACTTCTCTTCTTTCTCCTTCTTTGACCCTGGTGTTTGCACTGCTGCTTCTCACTCTTTTAGTTTCTCCTCCTCTGTTGTGTGGTGTTTTGATCTTTCTTATTTACTTTTTCCCAGAGGCTTCACCAGCTTGGCTTCTGGGCTCAGCTGTGTGGGTCTGCTGGAACTGCATGGAACATCTGGCACGGGGCAGCCTTGGCCTCTCCTCATAGAGGCCACCCCTGCAACACCTGGACACTTGCACCTGGTACACACAAGCATTCAAGTTGGCCGTAGCATTACCTTTGAACTCACAGCAACATGGAGGAAGAGGAACTGAATATTGCTGTGTACCTCCAGATCTAAATCATTCCCCAGCTGTTCCAACCTGACCATTTCTCTCGCAGCCCACTCCTCCTTCTCTCATTTCTGTGTTTCCAACCTCAAGGTGCTATACTGAAAACTACAGAGAAAGTTAGGCCCTATTGAGCCAGCTCAGGAAGATTCAGAGTTTTATTAGGTTTGGGGTAGATACTTAGTCTTAGGGAAGGCTGTGAGAGCCTATTCTTTGTCTATGGTCTGTATGAATTGTGTGGTATGATCTGATTAAGTGAACGGTGGTTCTGGACACAGAAATCTATATTGGTCCAAAAAACCCTGCAGAAAGTATATAATCTAAATAAAATATCATACTTGTCTACCGCATTTTTATCATGAGAAATGGTGGCCAAAAAAAAAATTAATTCCAAAGCATATTTAAATTCAGGTCTATTTTTAATTTGTATTCATTTGTACATACTGCCAATCTGTTTTTGATTACCATGTGTGACCACAGCTTTTGGATTTATACTACATACATGCACACAAACACATACATATCTGTGTGTGTTTCTATGTATATGCAAAATATTTCATCAAAAAAATCAGAACTTAACCCAAAAATAGTTAAATTACTTTCATAATTTAAAATATTATTACAAGATAAATTTAAAGCATCTAATGTTTAATCCTTAATGTTACAGAGATATTTTTTCTATACTTCCACTGCTATGGAAGAGGAGGTTTTTCACTTTGTCTGGAATCACATTATCAGATTGACAACATGAAGGTTGGCTCAGAGATTGGAAATACTTGTATTTTTTATTACATATACTTTTAAACTATTTTCACTATTCACAGCTATATACAGCATGGTAAAAACCCTAGTTCATGCTTCTAATGGCAAAGAGCTAAAATACTTCAAGCTAGCATTACTCAGAAGAGCCTCATGCATCTAACTGCCGGAGCACTGTAATGTACTCACCTTAAGATTATTCCAGGGTGAACATGAAAGCTCTTGCTGGACTCAGATAAGTTTGCGTCCTTAACTGATTATTACCCAAAGCTCTTGGAACATGGAAACAGTGTTGAAATCCCAAGGTAACAGGCTTACTAAAAGAGATATTTGCTTCTTAACTCAGGCCACGTTGGAAATTAAACCCTTCCACTAAGCCACTACCCCACTGTCCTAGCATTTCTTTTATCTAACTCTAACAAAGAAATACATGAAACTGGGGAAAAAAATTATAATAGCACGGGAGAAGTATTTTCATCCTGGAAGCAAGCAAGAGAGATGTAGCAGTGGGGGTGAGCAACTGGTAGGAGCTAGTGATTGTTGTTCTCCTAACACATAAATTGTGTGCAGCAGCTTCAGAATAATGGCACTCCCCCTGCAGATTCACCCAAAGGTAGTACTGGAAGGTATTCTTGCATGGCGTAGCCATGAGAATTTACATAATCATGCAAGTATAAAACTCACAAAGCCTTCCACTAACCCTGAACAGGGCTACTGGAATTTTTCAAGACTGATTTGTGTTATCATAGTAGCCTTATATACCACTGCAATTTAGAGTAAACTAAGTCACAGTCTATCAGCATAGGAACTACCCGTTTAAAATATTGCCAGGATGAAAAACACTGTAGTTACCTTGACCTGCAAAGTGTTTTGTCCAGAGAGTTAACCTTCTTGAATTGGAATCTTTGTGTTTTAAGACCTCTAAATTTAAGGTCAGTCCAAGAAAGACCTGTCTCTTTAAAAGTGTAAAACAAAATATATCTTATGTAAAGAAACTTAACTTTAGTCTAACACTGATGAAACTCAAATAAATTGTCTATGTTTTCAGAAAGTATTGTGGATGATGTTTATCTTTATAGTGATACCATGTGTGTAAAAATTTTTTTTAATTCTTTGTTTGACCTCATTTAGCTATAGCATTTCCTGATTTCAGTGTCACAAAAGAATTTCCTTTTAATAATTATAAGAACTTCTGCATCTCTAACAAGCCTCATCATCATTGTGCTTTATTTTGTGTCTCTTCTACTATAGTACTTTTATTTTATCCAAATTAAATTAAAACAGCAACTTCTTTTTGATGATCTTTTAGCAATGAACCAGATAATTATAGCTGGGAATTTTTTAAGCCTCTAGAAGAAGACACCCTACTGCTATTGAACATCGGTGAAGACGTAAGACCTTAATTCTTCTAGGTTCTTGAAAAATAATTTCATTTTAAATTGCTTTATAGTAATTAAGTTGTATTCTTTTAGACATATAATTTACTTTGCCAAGAAACATATATTATTTTTATAACTGTGGAACTTTACAGAACTGAATTACAAGTAAGAAATATACCACTCTTATGACCCCTAATATGTAAAATTTAATGCTTGTTAAATACCGCAAAATGTAAAAGATTTTTAAACTTTCAGACTTAAAACTTTCATACATTTTAATATTTTATCTTCTATGCCCTAGAACTTTTTCTACCAACCAGCCTATAGTTGTGATGTTCAAGTGCTGCTCTATACTTTGGCATTTTCCAGGCAGCATGACTCCTGTGGGATTCATCAGGGAAAGCCATTAGTGCACTCACTGGCGTAAAACTTGCATGATGCCATAAATCTTTTAGCAAGTGGATTTGGAAGATGTTTTTTGTGAAGGCTATGTGTGTAAGGTAAGCTACATTACATGAGCCTTCAATGTGTGCCTTCAACATTACACTTTCTGACATTTAATAAAATAGTGATTGCAAAGAGCTGCATCCTCGGAGGCCTTGTTATGCCAGTACCAGTGTGAAGGGAATACCCTCAGACTGTCTTCCATGTTTTAGTTGCAAAAGAATCTGTTTTATTTTTCTCAGCTATGTAGTAAAACCTGGTTCTTTAGAAGATTTTGCTTTTTATCCTTGCAGGTTTTAATAAAGTAGCATCTTACTGCATTAAATACAAACAAGTATTTAACGTAGAGAACACTGCATATAAGTACACAGACGTTTCAAAACACAGTAAATTGCTTATAGCTAATTTATACTATGAAAACTTTATTGTTCTGCTCTTGTCAGTCTATACAATTTTCATACATTGGTTATAAAAGTCTGACCTCCTTGATTTCATATGCCAAAATCGCCTTCTTTGAAGAATAAAATGTGTGCTTGTATCTACTGAACTTTTGTTTGTTTTGTAACTAAAACAAATGATGGCAAAGTGAAACGATCTCAGTTCTTTTTAATTAACATCTATGATTCATAAATCTGGAGATAAAACTGAAAGATGAGAACTTTTTACAATTGCCTGCTCAGGGAAACTGAAACTGCCATTTAAATCTAATGTCTGTACTGGAAGTTAGTGCATCTAGATAGCACTCCACAGTTTTCAGACCTTCCCTCTCATGTGAGATAGTTTTTAAGCTTTGCCTTTTTTTCTATCTTTCCCCCTCAGCAAAGCAAAACTAGAGAAGCAAGATGATTTGCAGCTGAATTTATTAGGCACTACTGTCACTTCAAGGAGCCTAATATCTATGAAAAAAACAAGATCTTTTCTTTTTTTTGGGGGGGTCATTTTGATCAGACAAAAACCAGGAGGTGAGACTGTTCTACAGCTGATTTCCTTCGTCCAGTTTAAAAGTGGAACTCTGAGAAAAAAGAGCTATTCAGTGCTATGCTGCTGTGGAATTTCTTGCCCATGATGCTAACCCATTTTCTGGGCTTATCTTCCTAAGTAAAACCACGTTTGTGTTCTAGTTCAGATCAGGATGCACTTCTGAAGCAAGTGTCCCAATCAACTCCGTGTACTGAGCTCTGACTGACTTCACTGAATGGTTTCAGAGCAGTCAAAAGTCCTGCTGGCTAAAACTAACATGGAAGCTGCACTCTCAAGACACAGCTATGGTGCTCCATCTGCTGATGGGCATTCAGTCCACTGACCCCAACTCAGGCTGTTCACTGCTAAGATCCCTCAAATATGTGTCCTCAGGGCATCTGGTGCTCAGCATCAAATGTTTTACTCAGCAGATCCATTGCTATTCTGCTACTCTACCTGCTAACGCTTCCCTGGTCTCCTAGGACCAGAGGAGATCACTCATTTCAGGCTGCACTTCCACTGACAGGGGACAGGACATATCCCATAGTCCCACATCTCCTAATGTTGCTGGCTATATAAGGAGGTAGTTAGTTGGCTTAGACTGTGTAGCTACTGGTGTCTTGATCTAGGTGAGATAGTTACAGACCAGAATATTAACCCAATTTTAACTTAGTTACTACTTCACTATTCAATACAGTATATGCCCAAACCATGTTCTGTACTGGTGCTCTTCTTGAATCAATTGTCAAACATATCCAAAATAACATTTTAACTCTGCAATCAGAGCCATGTGTGAAGATGCCTGAGCATTGCTGTAACAAAGGTTAAAATTAAGAGAGAAGGATGTTTCTTGTAAAATGTTAATGAAGCTTTGGATCAGCTACTCTAATAGTTTGACTCCACCACCTATAAAGTTTGATTATATAAATATTTCTCAATCTCTTCACAAACTCACTTCTTAGAGGGCACCAATCTGTTTAGATACCAAGAATCTGTAACAAATAATATATAGATATAATTAAGTAGATAAAGGTTGTTAGGTCTGTGAGTCATTGTGAATATTTAACTTCAAGCATTCTTGCATGTACAGTTGCAGGCTGTACTAAGAAACAGCAGGATGAGAAAAAAAAAAAAAAATTAAAAGGACACCTATGGGCAATTTCAGGATTTTAAATGAAGAAAGAATTCAGTAACATTTCCAAGGGCCAGTTGAAGAGGTTATTTTTAACAGGTTTAACACTGTCAGGATATACAAACAAGCATTTCAAAGTTAAACTTTTGAAAGATTTAACTTCAAAGTTCAGGAAAAAAAAAACCCATCAAATAAAACCAAATCAGAAATACAGAGCGATTTAGAGAAATATTAGCATGATCAGTCTAAAGACCTGATCTTTATCATTTTTATCATCATTAACAGGTTAATAGCAAAGGTCTTCCAATCTTAAAAAATCCTGTGGTATCATGGTACCAGCAGAAGTCACCCTGTATGTACTTTAAATTGCTCTCAAATGTATTGTCCACTTCCGTTTCTAAAAATATATTGTGAATAATAATTAAAAGAACGAGCACTATAGATTGGTCAGAAGAGAATGATTTTCAGTCTTGACCAAACAAATAAATGATTTGATTTTAATATCTATAAATGTTCCAACTGACTACAGTTTAATATTAAGTCATACCTTCAGAAATACATAAACTTTTCCCAAATTTAGGGATGCCAAGATCAAGATATTGAAAGAGAAATGAAGCAGTTCATTTAAAAGAATCTGAATGACTGCTGCTGGGGAATATTTCAAATCAGAAGATGTAAAGAACAGACTGTTGAGCTGCAGCTATCAGTTAAAAAAAATGCAGCTATTTTACACAAGATTGACAGTAGCTAAAGCACTGCTGGTATGTTAACATTTCTATTTCAAGAATGAAGACACTGTTCCTTGATTTCTTGACCTGCTTTGATATTTGCCTTGAGATTCTCACTGAAAATTGCTAAATATTATACTGGCAGGTATAGTTTCATTTTAATCACATTCATTTCACCAACTTATCAGGACTATAATTAAAAATCTTTCCACGTTTGCTTTGTATAGGCACAGGAAAATGATGACATTTTCTAATTGTTTCTTTTATGCTTGTTTTAGGTGGGAAATGTGTTTTCCTTGTCTTCTCTGTTCAGACTGACATTTTATCTGCTAACTAAATATTGGTTTTTAATACCTGCAAGATCACTTCTGCTCAAAAAAGAACTTTCTTTTGCCCTCCCTTATACAGTAATATTATCCAAGAGCCTTTTGCTGACTTTTCCTACACCTTAACAAAAAAAAATCTTTGATAATTTTCACTGCCAGTTCTGTGCTTGCAGTAACTGCATTATGAAAATTCTTGATCTGAATACAGTTGCTTAAAAATAATGTTCTGTTTTTGAACATATTTTGGAAGTTATTTTGTCATGCTTGCAAAATATATTAACCAGCAGATAGTCAATGCTACTATTGGCCTACTTATTAATTCAGAACTGATCTGCCAAACGAGTTAACGGAACAGAAATACAAACTACTCATTCAGATTTCTTAATTTTATTTCAGCACAGATTATGCATTTCCAAACATAAAATAACATGCAGAAAAAATTATTATCCTTGGATAGACTGACTCGATACAAAAATATCAAGGACAGCCCTCTTAGTCATATGCTTTAGTTTTAGGTAGTCCTGCAAGGAGCAGGGAGTTGGACTCAATGATCCTTATGGGTCCCTTCCAACTTGAGATGTTCTATGATTCTATGAATCTATGAGACTATAATAACAGAAAGACAATGGTTTACCATCTATGGCCTAGTAAAAGATGTACAGGAAAAGCACGTTTCATGTAATACCTTTAGGTATCGAAAGAAGTTGTTTGCTGCACAGGAACAGCAGATTAATCGTCATGTAGGGCTTTATATATGCTGGTTTACTGCTTATATGCAAAAATACATTTTCGCTTGTTTTTGGAGACTATATGAACATTACTAATTGATTCCTCAGACATGACTCCACTTTTAGAAAGAAAGAAAGAAGGAAAGAAAGAGAGATAAATAACATATTCTTTACTCTGCTTTTGTGGGAATGGTGTTTTTAATTCTCCAGCTCAAGCAGCTGAAGCTTGTAACTGTACACTGAACAAAAACAATTGAGATTCTAGCTTTACCTCTTTTTTTTTTTTTTTCCTTTTTCTGAGTTCTGTTTATTTCTTAGTGATTTCTTGGGCTTATTCTTATGCTTTAGACTTATGGAACATGAATACAAATGTAGATACATAAAGATATTAATACACACAACTCGTACAAAAAGAGAACTGAACTGAAAACTAAAATGGTAAAATGTGAATATTGCAAAGCAAAGCAATGACAAGCTAATGAGTATCAGTATTACAATTTCCTTCTCGATCTTAATCTGGATGCACTACATTTCAGTCTTTAATTCTATAGTGCCCAAATACATCACAAATATTAATGAAATAATTGTCATGAGGTGAAATGCTTTTGTCGACTAGAGTTCTTATGTAGGAAATTAATATATTTATATATTCATGTGAAAAAAATGCATAAGGGTGGGAAAAAATCTTTGTTCTGTCTCATCTCTCTTACTCTCTTGTCCATCTTTAGAAAGGAAAAGTTTAGTTTTGCTCCTATCACTGACAAACAACTAAACTCTGGATTAGATGGTCTGAATATGTTTATTTCATTACACACTTCTCTTTTCCTTTTTTTACTTTTTTAGCTGTAGTAAGTAAAACAGATTGCACTAAAGTGTGTCACACAGTAGCAAGAATGGATGTCTCCATAAGGATGGGTCAG
Organism: Burhinus bistriatus; assembly: GCA_013397275.1. NCBI lineage: Eukaryota > Metazoa > Chordata > Aves > Charadriiformes > Burhinidae > Burhinus > Burhinus bistriatus. The sequence continues at coordinate 20,871 of VYXH01012796.1, read as the reverse complement.
ATTCAGTATCTGAATCAGTGAAGTAGGGTTGCAGTCACACAGGCAGAGTCCAAAGGCCATGGCTGGAGCTTAAATACAGCTTCCAAACAAACATGAGGTAGAGGACCCCATTTCTAACAGCTTTCTTACAGCAGTCTGATCCAGGCTGCCCTTCAGCACAGGCAGCCAAAACAGCTGGAGAAGGAAAGGTTGCGTTGAGGGCCCTGACAAAGTATGATTTAAACACCAAACATTAAAACTTTTTCTCTTTCTCAGGTAAGCATAATTCATTATCACATACTCTGAGTGTTAATAAACCTAATATTTATTACTAACAACATATTTTTTGTCTTAACTTCTGTAAAAAGGAACATAGGTGATATAATCTGATTCTATTTAGTGGTGGAAAATCAATGTCATGAAACATATTTGTATTCTTCTCTAAAATAATAAGCAAACTCTTTAATTGCTAACATGCTACTGAATAATTAAACATCCACAAGTGATTTTTTTGATTTAGCTTCCTGAACTTGGTATTTTTCCTTGTACAACAGAAATGCCTAATCAAATCTGAGAAATCATATGTATAATACAAAAACTTGTCTCTTATTTTGGCCACTATTGGATAACTCACAGGAAATAAAAAGAAAACAAAACAAAAATAACCAAATCATTGGACATGCAGTTCAATCAACTTGCTTGCCAATGCAAGAAGAAAAAATGCAGAATATTTGTATAAAATACATCAATTATTGCATATACTTATATTAAAAATAATTTGTTATTATTAATATTAAATATTTTTCCTTTCATCTGTACTGAAACCGCCCCTCATAAGTGTATTGTTAGAGGATGTAAATAAGAGTTTCCAAGGTGCTGACTTTATTTTATTTTTAATATAAATCTACCAAGGGACAAAACAAAACTGTCTAGGTTATTCTGGTATGGTGTAACATAGCATGGCAGCCTCCCATTCCCACATTAATCATTACTTCTTTGTCCTATAAAATATCTAGGAAAGAGACCTTTTTCTTTATAGGAAGTTAATCTTCCCCCATATGACCCAGTGTCCTGCTGCTTAGAGCTTCTCTTTGGAACGTGTTTACTTGGTTCAAATTCCTCACCCAAACCAAGTGAAACTGAAGTTCTGAACACAGGACTCCTTTTTTTGCCCAGGCAACTGGCATAGATTTCTATATTTAGGTGGGACTCTGTATTTCTGCATAAGCCTGTATGTAGAGGGGAAGAGGGAGACAGAGGAATGAAGAGATATACCTTGCATTAATTGCTCCAGGAAAGTTCAACTCTGAGAACCTTAGCACATATCCTTGCATTTTTCTGATTTAGATGAAATGCATAAACATCTTTTCCTATGTTGTTCTTTATGCCATACCATCTCTTCAGTGCCTTTGCTGATTGTTTCAGGTTGCTTCACAATGGACACTTTGAACCCCATTCTAAGATACATACCTCTCCCCATGTCCTGTCACGCATGCCTGAGGTATCGATTCCTCTAGCAATTCTGTAAAGCTGAAGTCATTTTGCAGGGTACAGTTTAACAGAGGGGGCAATTATTTGGGACAAAGAAACACCTTCAGAGTACAGGGGGTTTTTTTATTTGATGTGGTAACTTTCCTCTGTCATTCTGTATACTTCTTTGTAATTGTTTAAGATGCTAAGCATAGGCTTGTTATAGATTTACATTATATACGCTCATTTTTCTTTCCTGACCTTCTTTGAAAAGTTATCCCTTGCAGTACATTTGTCAGTGTCTTCTCTGACTTACTTGTCTGGCAATCTGACCGTTGGCATCCTCATAACATCTGTCATGAATGTCTATCTGCACCATTCTCCAAGTCCTTCATTTGTTGCCTTGTCTGTTCACAGTAATTGCCACATTCATCATAGGTACTTCTTTTCAAGTAGAAACAATTTCATTCTCTGATGTTGCATTTAATATCTTCTTTGTAGTTCTTTGTATTTTATTTCTTTTTGTATCATGAGATATCTGCACTCAGCAAACAAGTATACAAATAGTGCCAAAAAAAAATTATCACTTCCTTCACATGCTGAGATTCTCATCTTATTGTTACATCAGAAAAGAGCTCACATCTCCATCACAATATGTGGATCTACAAGAGGTGCTGCCTTGAACCTGCTTCAAAATAATGTGAACTGGAAATTGAAGCTGCAATTAGCTGCAATGATGTGGTGAAAAGTATAGCTTGGTACTGTACAGAAGTATAATAGAAAGAGCAAAAGGTGCATTCACTCCAAAGTATAAATAATGATATTTCAGTCCTCTTCTCATCCAGAGCCTTATGGATGCAAGTGTCGTGGTCTGTAAGAGAACAATGGGTAATCCGAGAGAATGTACTAGGATCCTATGATTTTTAAAGGACATGTACCAAATATTCAGCAACAAAACGAACCTTTGCAAATATTTCTTACATGAGCAAAGATATGTTTCTTAAATATGTGACCTTTTTTTACAGCACCCACTCATGCACACTTATCTGCCAAGCAGATAAGCCTGTCACATTGTTCTGCTTAGAGATACGTTATTTCCTGTTTTAGTAACAGAATCAAGAATCAGGCAATAAAGAAATAAATAAAACAATGAGCTTACTCCTGTCTGATTCCCTCGCAGTTTTCCTAGCACATCTGACATTGCCAATTGTACAGGTAGATGAGATTGGTAGGCATAGAAGGGGAATGGGAATATATTACTTTTTAAAAGCTGTCTAATTCTTTACTGTTAGCATAATGTCATATTAGACTATGATACTGTGCTAACATGACATCAATATATAATGTTATAGCATTATCTCTGATGATACTGTCATATGAATGGCCACATAACACTTAAGTAACACCATCATTTGTTAAATACCCACTGTTCTTGGGAATTTTGACCCTATTTTGGAATATTTTTTGTGTACTCATATGAATTTTCTTTTTTTTTTTCCTGTTTTATGTTTAATTTCTATGGATTGCAAAAATAAGTATAAAATGTAGATACCAATGTATAGAGTTTTATTTTAATTTTGTTCTTGAATGTATTTTATTTTTTACCCAGATTTTAATGAGTAATGATCTTTTCAATGTGAATAGTCTTACTGATACTCAAAGTACTGGTCTGAATTAGAGTTCACTAACATGTGCAAAGGCTTCCCAGTCTAACCTAAATTTAACATGGAGATTTCCTTCACTGAAATATACACTTTAAGTGTACTTCACAGTTCTTACCCTTGGGATCATAGTCTATATTTTTTATATGAACAAAATCTTTTCTTTCTATCCCAGATAACAAATTGTGTAGCACTCTAGCAAATATATATATTCCTAGTAATGTGTATGAGTTCACTTAGACATTACACACATTTACTTTATTTATAGAAATTTGAACTAGGACCACAGAAAATGGATCTGTGAGTGAATTATTCAAGCAGTAACTCATTCAACTATTGCACCTAAGGAGCTAGAGATGGAAGGATGTTCACTGCAGACCAGATTAGGTTTTCTGTCTTCTTCTCGGTTTTTATTATTGCTTACACGTCCCCAAAGTTCTGTGGCATTCCACTAATAATGTTCCAGGACTTGTTTTGAGTTTTGGCATTCTTGACCCTTAGACCTCTTAGAATAAAACACATACATTTTACCTATGTCTTCACCTGATTTAATTCTTCTCTAAAGTACATGTGTCTATAGCCTATGGTAAATGATTGATAGTTATTGACACAGAAAATCCCAGTTTTTAAACACAGATTGCTGCAAACAAACTATATTGCCTCATTTGGTTTCATGAAGATTTATAAAGTTTAGCTGCAGATACCACCTTTACAAGTTAGAGTATAATTCAGCGGGCGATGTACCACTCTATAGACTATTTGATTACTCTTTCAATAATGGAGTAAAGTAATACCAACTGCAGCACTAAGTCTTTGAGTTGTGGACATTTGCCTGAGACCACCAATTCATTTCACAGAGTCTGCTGAACAGCAATCAGATAATAATGACTTTTTGGTATGTAGTTAATGATGCAGGGGTTTAGAGGACCCGTACCTTATTAAGTGTGCAAGGTGGATGGTGTGCAGTTAATGTAATGTAAAGTAATGATAGAGTAAGTAGAATAAAAATAAATAGCTTAGCTGTCACATTCTTTGTATGTTGAATGTGAAATTCAACTGGTATGTAGTGGCCTTATTTATAACAATTATCAGTTAAACCCTCATAATATGGCTTATGTAGGATGAACTAGACCTTTTACTAGCTTTCTGTACTGGGGTAGGATTCAGCTGGGAAACTGAGTTGTTCAGACAAATTGTGCTACGAGCTCACATAGATGAAATCAGCTATCAGTATTTATACATTACACTAGGGTTGGGACTGTACATAAACATCTGGATGATAACACCTGAGTGACTCATTTTTCAATCTAAGAATTTTTAAATCTGTTTTTGTGAGCATTTAATCTTGATTTAGGCTATACTTTGCATCTATTATCACCTTAGACTCTATGAAGCATAGGAAAGTTGACTACAAGGCAGTGCTGATCAAAAGTCTTCCTTTTAAAATCAGAATCCGTACTTTTCATTCAAGAAGATCATATCAGCATCAATTGACACAAAGTTATTTTCTATAACTAGTCATCATAAGTTCTTCAGTGCTTATCAATGTTAATGTATAATGCAGCTTTTTTTCACTGGGTGTGGTACTATCAGGTGGGTAAATCTGTCGGCTGTTATGTCCAGGGATATCTAGTCTAAAGTATTACTAACAATATCTTTCTTCTGCTAAAGATTCCCAGAATTATGAGTCATTGTACATTTATTACTCTAGGAAGAGATCAGCAACTACATAAAAATATAATCCTAAGAGTATATAGCAGACTGCCTACAATATTACATCTGAGGATTTCTTTTATTATTGTGTTCTAAGTTATGCCTCCACTTTTATCTTCATTTTTCTCCTTCTCTAAAAGGGAATACCTGTTTTCCAGTCCAGTTCCCCCAAAATATTTCATTCTTAAAATGTAAGATTATTTCATTCTTAAAATGTATACATCTGTAGTTCAGTGTTTTTTTCCATGTCATTCCCCAGGTTTCTGGGATTAGGTTAAACATGGCCATTATTTCTACTCAACCAATTTATGCACAAATCTGAAAGGGATGTGGATAAGCCAAACAGTCTTGCTGGGGAAGTGGTTCTCCTTTGTTTTAAGGACTTGAAGGGCTTCTCAGTGTCTGACTCAAAATATAAGGTAAGAAGTAGAGACAATACATTCAAAATTGATCTTGAGAGGACACGTACCTTTTACTAAAAAACCCAAAACATAAACATAAATAAACAGTAATAAACAGTAAATAAACACAAAAGAAGCTCCTTTATTAAACAAAATGAAACAAAACATTTCATTTCAGTAACTGAGAAAAAGCAATGAGCAGAAAACACTACCTCTATTCTCGGAGGAGTTCAAACACTTGACATAAATTAAACCTACCCAACTCTTAAGGGAATTACTGAGCTCTACTAAGAATCGTTTTAACCTTTCTCTTTCTGATTGCTCTGCTCTTGTGTGTAGTTAAACAATATTTGCTTTGAAGAAGCTGGTCTGAGTTACTGCATCTTTCAAGTGATCAACGATTCCAAAGGGAAGAAGCTCCGGAAGAGTAGAGGCTTGTGGCTCTGGTGGGGAGTCTGATGGGGAGCAAGAGATGCTGCAATCCCATTCAAAAAGGAAGGGATTTCAGTCTGACAAAAATACAAACACATGGCATTTGAAAGAAGTAGCCAAAAGAAGTCAGGATCCAGCTCATTTTCTTTGACTGAAAAACAATCTTTAATATTACTTCATATGCAGCAACATACATTAACTCGTTCATGCATTTCAAGCCTATAAAAAGCTCACACATATGCTAAGCCTTTCAATGGTCACAGAAGGTCGAGGTCACACGCTGTTAATCACAGCTAAGTTTAGCAGCAAAATACTGGAAATTGTTGAATGTATCATCACATCCCTCTCCCACCACAGGTCTTTTGCCCTCTCCTTTTTTAACTATTAAAACTATTCAATTATTAAAGTATGCCAGCAAATAATACACTGTTTAGTATAATTCAATTTTGTTTATAGAGAAATTATTTAAATGACGAACTGGTGATCACAGGAGGTCCTGTTTTAAAGGGGTGGATTTTATAGACACAGCCTAAGTAGTAAGTATTTTCTTTAAAGCAGATGTGGATTGGTTACTCAATATTTAAAAAAAAAAAAAAAAAACAAACAAAAAACAAAAACCAAGAAAAACAACCCCCACATCCGTGTAAATTATGTAAGAAAATATAAATGCATAAACAAGTTTCTACAGTTTCAAAATCAACAAATAGAGACATGGGGATCAAGTTCTTTCCCTCTGTATATGAGGGCCTTGTGTCTTCATATGGATCATTTAGCAAATCCATACTTTGCCCTATTAACCAGCACAATGGAATAAAATTTAAATTATACGTGGTCCTGAGAGTATCAAAGAAATCTGACATCCAGAAAGATAAAGAAGCACAGCAGCATTTTACCAAGCCTGCAGACAGCTGAACAGATGTCGCGGCAGCCAGCAGCAGAACCAATCAAGGAGTCAGAGAGGGGGATGTGCCAAGGGAGCAGACCCAGGCCCAGATGCCAACACTAGAAGAATTCATCTCTTAACATCTGCTTGTACCAAGCATTCCCCATATGTGGGTATATGTATTGGCTTTGGGCCTAGTACACACAGTAAAAAAAAAAAAAAAATGAACTGGAATGTCTTCAACGCTGCCAGGAATAAACAGAAAATCTGCCAAGTTTCTGCTGAAATTCTGTGAATCTGACAATTGCTTTTCTATTTGTAAATGCACAATGTGTCCCTGTGGTCACTTTGCATGTGTATATGTTTTAGACTGTGAAATAGGTTCCAAACTGTTTAAATAAAATCTTACCTGACACAGCTTGCTGGAATTAACCCAGTCTGTCAATAGAATCTAAACTCCCCCTAAACAAACAAAAAAATATACAAAAAAACCCCAAGAAAACCGCCATGAACCAAGTTAACCTTAGTTAAGCAGGGGCTTACTGGATGTGTCACTCATTGGAATTGTGATTGACATTCCAATAAACTTGCACCTCCTCTTGCCATCTACTACAGGCAACATGAATTAATAACTCTTAAGGAAATCTGAGAGAAATTAGACTAAGCGAAGAAGGACAAGGACTTAGATGTTGTGAAATATGACACTTGTAATTACTTCTTTACTTTCTAAAGTTTTATGTAAATATTTTGTTACATAAGGGTCTAAACCAAAAAAAAAAAAAAAAACCCCACAAAAGCCCAAAAGCTGTACATATCTAACTACAACTTAAGCAAACTTCTGCTAGGTTACTGGCAAACCTACTAAACACCTAAAGTCACAGCATTTGGGACATGAGAACTTCTGCCCATAGGTAGATGAAAAATCATCCACGTCTTGAAAAACTGTCAGCTTAGAGTTCTCACTCAGACCTGGTTATCATGGCAGAGTTTAAAAAAAAAAAATGCATGCTGACCTTTTGTCCTAAATTCCTAAATTCCTGGTCAGTGTTGGCAGGCAGTCTGAGAAAAGGCCACTGGAATGGGCTTGCAGAAAAGATTGTGGGGAAAGTTTCAAAGACAGGTATTCTGAGTAGATGAGAAAGTAAAACACCACCTCTTGTGGAACGGGTGATTTGAAGAACTTTGCTAGACAATGGTCAGCCAAGGAGCCTATTTTAATAGGAAACTTCCCTTTCAGAGAAGTCCTCTTTGAGAAGAAGTGCACAAAGAGCTTGCTACCACGCAGCCTCAAAATGGTTGATTGGGTATCACTTTTGTATAAAGAAAGATAAAGCTGTGTTTGGTCTTATTCCGGTGCCAAACAAATACCAAGGATCAGATTCTAATGGTAAGTCTACAATAACAAGATAAAAAGATTTTATGGGACAAAACAGTGCTGAGGCCCTGAAATCTGTTTCTCCACAGGCACTGTTTCACTCGAAATCTTGCAGTAGTCAAAAGGGACCACACTCCGTATAGGACAACAGAAATGTTTTGCTTGTCTAGCTAATGTTTTAACCATCTAATAGTTCACATTATCTAATTAATATTAAAAAAAATCTCAATAATAATAAGAATCCAATTCAAACTGTTATACATAAACCTCCTTCCCGTTGTCTGCTTCTTTTCTGTGCTGCAGTGCTCACTCTTTCAATGTTCCCCTGGGTCCTAAGATTGGTGGGTGCCGTTTCCTTCAAGAATGGGAAGGAAGGTTTATGGTGAGAAAGTTGCATCATGATGTCATGGCTAGGAGTGGAGTCCCTTACTTCACAGACCTGGGGGCCACTTGGGGCTATTTTCACATGGGTTTTATCGCTGTCTGCTTTCTTCTCTCTGGGCCCCAGATTAAGGTGGAAGATGGCGCACAGCCTAATGTAAAGGGTCATTGTCTGTTACTCTGTGACAGCCAAGGAGTGTCGGAGCTTCACCACGTACGGTATTCCCAGGGCTTCAGCAACAGCAGGGCAGACACCAGTCATTTGAGCTCTAGGACTGTTGCAACAAGCTGCAGCCAGCTCGGGCCAAGGCAAGCCTGGGCAGGTCCTTGGAGTCCTGAGTGGGCGAGTTTGTGCTCTGCAACCTGAAAGATAGTGAGGGGCAGAGGGGGGATGCGGGGGTGTTGGCAACTGGGAGATTTGCTTCAAAGTGCACTCCTGATTTGAACTAAAATGCTGATGCAGAGGCGTTCTAAGTGGGTTAGGAGTTTGTGTTCTTTGAAAAGTGATTTTGGCACTTAGAGTTCGAGCATCTAAATGCTTAGGTCACTTCTGAAAAATACTAAAATGTACCTTAGAATTCTTATTGTAAGCCTCAATTTCTTTGCCTGTGTGTTAGGCTACACCCCCCCCATACAATTTTTAGAATGTCTTCCCAAAGGCACTACTTTGCACCGGCAGACCCAAGATATTTGCAATTCTCAAGCTGCAAACCCTGGCTGCACTGCAAAATGCTATTGCTGATCTGAGCTTTTGTAATTTTTTAATAGCTTTTATGGCTGTAGGCAGATATCTGCTCTCAAGTGTTTCTGAGGCAGAGAAAGAGAGTCCAAAGGCCAGAAATACACACATCACCTCTTCCCCTCCTCAAAATGAGATGGGAAAGAGAAGATTGAATCTTCAGTTACCTCTTGCATGTGTAGCACAAAAAGAAAAGCTATACGCCTGCTACAGTCACCCATCCCTGCAGGCACCTTTTGCAACACTATTCTAGCAGTCAACATAAAGTTATGAGGTTGACTTTAGAGAATGGAATAGTCCGCAGAGCTCAGATTAATGTTGCGTTTGCGATCAGTATACATATGAGGTACTATGTTGCTTACGGTGTTCATTACTGTTCTTTTTTAAAAATTAGCTTAGCATGTGCCAAATACTGAAACCTGCAGCAAAATGATATTACGCTCCCTAACAAAGAACTTGGGTAAAATGGACTGAAAATCACTCTAAAGAAGCAGGCTATCATTGGTGCTTTCAGCGATTCATGGTAAATGACAAATCTTTTCAAATCTGAAATTTAAGTTTCTCTCCAATTCTGCAAATCAGTATTACTCATAACATTATTTTATTTTAATATGTACTATTTTTGTCATTAAAGAAAGCGTGGAATATGTATTCCTTCACCTTTCTTTTGGTTTCAATAGCATCATTTTTTGGTTGGTTGGTTGGTTCCCCTCAGACAAAAAAATTCCTGAGAAATACATAATTTCTAGGATTTCTAGGCTTCATGCCATCAAAATGGCAGATTGCCCTGGTTTGAGGTAAAACAGAACCAATTTTCTGTTCAGTAATTTTACTTTGCAGCTAAACCTCTTCTAACTAACAACTCTCTGAAATTAACACCATATTGTTCAGACACTGTTCACTCTCAGAATGGTAAGACCTGATTGTTTCTAATTTATGCCAAGGAACGGTATGCAGAGAGGCTCTTGCTTATCGTTATTGCTATAACAACCAAGGCCAGCCAACTTTGTTATTTGCCCCATTGGATGGTTGGAAGCGGAAAAGCGTAGAGGGGTCACACCTGTGGGGAGAAGCGGACAGGACAGGTGACCCCAACCTGACCAACAGGGTATTCCATCCCATCTGCCTCATGCTCAGTCTAAAAGCTGAGGGATCAAAGGGTCAGCCTCTTTCTTCAACAGTCTGCATCTGAGGAGAGCTCTATCTGTTCATCCACCTTTGATCCTGATCTGTGCATTCCTGAATCCTGATCCAGAATCCAGCTCCCGTCCATCACTGAGTCTAGTCTGGGACCTTCCCAGTGCCTGCCAGTGACATGATCGTCATCCTGGGAGCTTGATACAGTTTTGTATATTTTGTATATATTTCATTATTTTTTTTTTATTATTTTATTAATATTTAATTGAAGTAGTTTAGTTTTCTTTTAAACTCATAAGTCTCTCTCTCTATCTCCTCTCCTTGGAGGGAGAGGTGGGGGAGAGTAACTGTCATTTGTTTCAGTAACCAGTCCGGCCCAAACCATGACACAGATTGTCTCAAGTTTTTCCACTTTTTGCTCCTCTTTTAATTAAAATTAATCACATGAAATGACTTTCCAGTGCCTAAGTTGAAGTTGTCAAAAACATCAGTATAATATATGCTTATCAGGGTACTGGAGACACTGCAATCTATCATACAATGAATCTAAAAGTTAACCTTTTACAGATAATACATTTAAATATCAGTATCCAGAGCCATTCTAGAATATTAAATAAATTAGGGCTGCAGATATTTTTACCTAGATGGACAAATAAAGACTTAGGACTCTAATTTCAAGACCAAGAGTTTTGAAATCAGTGCACTTCAGTAGTTGTGTCACCAATCCAAGCTTGAGGACCACCTTTTTTTTTTTCTTTATTCTGTCACTGTATTCTGTGTGTAAGATAGCAGAAATTACTTTTCATTTTTTTACTCGGTCCATTAAGTGGAGTACTCTTTAGAAAAGAGACATTTTTATGCATGTTTAGAAAGCTGCAGGAACAGTATAAAGTCCATGTTCTACCTTCTAGACAAATGTTGAACTTCTCTTAATTCAGTTCACATTTTTTGGTCCTGATGTTTCTTTATAGTTATCTTCCGACTTTAAGATCCACCGCCTCTCTTCAGCCAAATGACACCAAAAGTTATTCTGTTCCTGTCAGTCAAGTTTTCATATATATCTGCTTAAAACATTCTTTGAACCTTATATCCCTTGAAAAAGAAGTACTTTGCAGTCGTCAATGTCTAACCCTAAGGGTTCCACCAGAATCTTTCTTTACAATCAACAGTAACTATTTTTGCTTATCTAAATGGACTACAAAGTTAAGGAATTATCTGTATTTCTTCTTAGATAATTTAAAATGTGTTTTGAGACACTTAGGAACAGAAAAAGAAATTCACTTTTATCTCTAATTGAAAACAAGAGAAAAAGGAATATCTATTAACTTGATTTTTGTTCCCTTAGACGGTATTAATTCATAACCCATAGGACTCCCTCTTAGCCATGGCAGCAACATTTTAATCATATGTAATTCTGACACCCTAGACATGTAACATAAAATTATCAAAATTTCCACTTTCACTGATAAGTCCCTTAAGTAACAAGTTTCATTATCCACTTCAGCTCTCAGAGATAAAAGTGTATTTAACTAACATGCAAAAGTTGGAATATTTAGGTTTTATTGGTTTCATTTAAGCTGCTGCTCAGACTAAGAAGTAATTTTCCTTATTATCACTAGCTTTCAAAGAATTGAAAAGTGTCAAAGCATAAAATTTAATCATAAAACATCCAGGTCTCCTTCTCTTTAGAAATGGTTATTTTTTCTTCAAGCATTTCTATTATCTTCTCTTTCTTTACGTATCAAACATTCGCTTTGTTAATGCTTTTCAATATGCCACTTTAATAGCATCAAATCTTAAACTAAGGAAAACTGAATCTCAACCGTAATTACATAGAAGGTATCAAAGAAGAAATTTAGAGTCTCTGGAAATGTGCTAATGACTGATTGATTGCTGTCTTATTTCTGATATTTAAAAAATTGCTTTGTAGGGTCTTTTTCTATCCTTTGAATCTTACAAAACTGTAAAAGGAGCCAGGGACTGAATAAACAAAACCAGTTCTCTGATATGAGACTTGCCAAAAAAAGATTTTGAGAGGGAGCTTCTATGAGAATAAAATACTGCTAAATAAAATTGTTTTAATCACAACACAAGCAAGAATCTCATAGAGATTCTGAATGGCAACTAGGTGATTCAGTAACAAAAGGATTATTCTTGAAAAAAATTTTTGCATCGTTGTCACTATGGAAGAACCAAAAAGAAAGATCACACATCAGAGGAACTGACTCACAGGAGAATATTGGCAGAAGGTATTTCGAATTGGTAAGTGGAAGAATAATAGTCATACTGTCTTTTTCAGCAGGTTTATTACCATCTGTTAACAGGTCAGTAGAAACATGTTATATGAGTATGAATGCTGAAGGAACGTAACAAGGAAACTCTTCCCTAGGGATGGGAAGTCACAAAAGGCAACAGCCAACTTAGAGTAGAATCATAGAATAGTTTGGGTTGGAAGCGACCTTTAAAGGTCATCTAGTCCAACGTCCCCTGCAACAAGCAGGGACATCTTCAAGTAGATCAGCTTGCTCAGAGCCCCATCCAACCTGAACTTGAATGTTTCCAGGTGCATCTACCACCTCTCTGGGCAACCTGTTCCAGTGTTTCACCACCCTCATTGTAAAAAATTTTTTCCTTATAACTCGTCTAAATCTACCCTCCTTTAGTTTAAAACCGTTACCCCTTTTCCTATCATAACAGGCCCTGCTAAAATTTTATTCCCATCTCTGCTGTTGACCCCCTTTAAGTCCTGGAAGACCACAATAAGGACTCTCCGTAGCCTTCTCTTCTCCAGAATGAACAACCTCAACTCTCTCAGCCTGTCCTCATAGCGGAGGTACTCTTAACTCTCTGGTCATCTTCATGGCCTTCCTCTGGACCCACTCCAACAGGTCCATGTCTTTCCTGTGCTGAGGGCTCCAGAGGTGAACACAGTACTCCAGGTGGGGTCTCAGGAGAGCAGAGTAGAGGGGCAGAATCACCTCCCTGGACCTGCTGGCCATGCTTCTTTTGATGCAGCCCAGCATACGCTTGGCTTTTGGGGCTGCAAGCACACATTGTTGGCTCATATGCAGTTTCTCATCCACCAATACTCGTAAGTCCTTCTCATCAGGGCTGCTTTCAATGCGCTCATTGCCCAGCCTGTTACATGCTTGGGATTGGATATATTATCACACATTATCATTATTGGATACATATCCTAATGTAGACTTCACTGTCTGGCAATTATTATGAGATTTGCTTTAAAGTATTGCAATCTGTGGACATTCCCATTATCTCTTTTTTTTAAACTGGATTGCAGACTGTAGGTAAGTAGGTATCTGTGTCTGACTAAGGATGTGCATTATATAAAACTAGAAACCAGAAGAGTGGGAGTGGAAGCTTTTTTAAATTTCCTCAGCAACGTTTGCTAGAGCCTATTCAGCTCAGAGATTCTCCTGCACATGAAGTTAATCACTTCTGCCTCATTGCTATTCTTCTGGAATTTTAAGGTGGTTTTGTAACAAGCTCTGGTTAATATACTTTTTTTTTTTTTCTTATTAAAATACCTGATAAAGTGTTATTTTGTTTAGGTTTTTTACCTCCAGTTTCTCCACATTAGTCTGGAATGTTATTTGTTCCAAACACCTACAAATACTCTGGAAAATATTAGTGAGAAGGGAACCTTGAATGGTATATAGTGTTAATATTTTAAATGAATCTATTTGTAACAACTGACAAATATTTGGGGGTGGGGAAGGATATACCATAAATCCACTCAGGTATTTGTCGTATAAAAAATAATCTTATGGCATTGACTTTTTCTAATTTCTAGCAGAACTTATTTATTAAAGTTGTGCTGCTTTCTACCAACACAATGTGAAACACGCTTTGATGAAACAAGCAAAAATAATGTTCCTCTCTCTATTATCCTCACTGCCTGCCAGTGTATGTAGTCCTATACAGGCACTTGATCATAGGAATGGAGGGTTTTTTGAGAGGGGAGACTTCTAACAGTGTGTTACCAGTGATCTCAGTTGATACTTTGAAATAATCTCCTCTTACGTCTATGCAAAGTAGTGATATAGATAAACAAAATGTTTGACATTTTTTTCTTTCAAAGCTAATCATTCTTTTATCACTACCCATCTCTTTGGAGCACATATATTTCCAAATCATTGTCTGCAATTTAGATTCATAGCCAAAACAAGTAAGCATCATTCTCCTTGGGTTTTTTCTTTTGTGTTCCACTATGAGAAAAGTAGCAGATATATACTTATGTGACCATTTTTCCTGAAGTGTGTGTGACAGTTTGGAAGATAATATAAAATATATTGTTCTTCTAAAGATGCATGTGATCTAATCATAGAATCATAGAATGGTTTGGTTTGAAAGGGACCGTTAAAGATCATCTAGTTCACCACTATTGCCATGGACAGGGAAACCTTCCACTAGAACAGGTTGCTCAAAGCCCCATCCAATCTGGCCTTGAACACTTCCAATGATGCGGCATCCACAACTTCTCTGGCCAACATGTTCCAGTGTCTCACCACATTCCTCATAGAAAATGTCTTCCTTATGTCCTATCTAATCCTATCTAAATCTATCCTCTTTCAGTTTAAAACCATTGCCCCTCATCCTGTGTCATGGTTTAGTCCTGACCAGCCACTGAGATGAACAACAGATGATCTCCCTGACCTCGCTCTCCAAGGAGAGGAGGGAGAGAGAGAAAGAGACTTCAGCGTTTAGAAGGAACTAAACTACTTTAATGAATTATTAATAATAAAATAATAAAAAGAAAATAATGAAATATATACAAAACCGTATCAAGCTCCCAGGATGACAATCA
>VYXH01012795.1:220440-233650 GCA_013397275.1 Burhinus bistriatus | reverse complement strand
CTGGTCCTGGCCACAGGGTCGGCACTGAGCAGCATAGGCACGTGTTAGGCTGTTGTAGCGCCAGGGCTTTGGGAAGGGAGGTGCCAGGGGCTGGGACCTCTGCTGAGACTGAGTTTCGTGACTGTGCACAGTTTGGGACAGGAGCAGGGAGCATGTTTTCTGGAACACGTGTTATGGCATCTGTGGCTCGGGAGCGCTTTGAGCAGCAGGGCCGTTGGAAGGGCAAGGTGTGCTGCAGGAGGTGATCCCGGCCCGTTTCTAATGGGCAGAGGAGGGCCGGGCAGGCTGGTGGCCTGGGCCTGCACTGCCATTTGCAGTGATCTGAAGCTGCCTCGTCTTCTCCTCTAGCCACCCATGACATCATTGATGCAGAGGTCACCTGCAAAGCCGCCCAAATGGAGGTGTCCATCTCAAAATGCAAGCTGTTCCAGCTGGGCTTCGAGCGCGAGGGTGTGCGAGTCAATGACCGCCAGTGCCCTGGCATTGAAGGGGAGGATTTCATCTCCTTCCAGATCAACAACACCAAGGGCAACTGTGGCAATGTGGTGCAGGTGAGCAGGGGCACACCTGGCCAGGA
Source organism: Burhinus bistriatus (assembly GCA_013397275.1). Classification (NCBI taxonomy): domain Eukaryota; kingdom Metazoa; phylum Chordata; class Aves; order Charadriiformes; family Burhinidae; genus Burhinus; species Burhinus bistriatus. The sequence continues at coordinate 233,073 of VYXH01012795.1, read as the reverse complement.
GCGAAGGCTGGGCTGGTCATCTTGGGTGTCTTCTCATTCATGCGAACTTGAGAGCAGAGGAGGCGTTGGGAGTGTGCCTTTGTGAGATGGCTTGATGGAGCGACGGGGACCCAAGAGTCGGCTGGTGCCTGTGATACATACGTAGCTCTGACCATCGACTGGGGTGGCTCATGTTTGGGCAGTAGCTCACAGGCGGGCTTTGTAGCACACAGGGTCTTTTGGCACAGGGTTACCGCTGTCCTGCTGACTGGCGTCCAAGGCCAGAGGATTCGGGAGGAGGCAGAGGAGGAGTTGGGAGGCTGAGGAGAGCAGTTTGTATATTCTGAGTGGTTATGCATGCAAAGAACTTATTGGCATGGGGGCATCGAGGTAATGTGGCTTAGTGTCAGCCGAGTAGTCCTCCTCTGGGGTGGCGGTGGCCCAGCTTGATGCCAGGGTTGGGGCACGCGTTGGTGCAAGCGATGCTGGGGAGGTGCTTTCGTAGGGTGGGGGTTGGGGAAAACAGAGGCATGTGTTGTAGAGTAAGGATGCTGCCCAGCAGTTCCTCGCCCCACCATATTGTACTCTTTCTGGCCAGAGGAAGCAGAGGGGCGGTGGGGCCCTCGACATCTCATGGCTCATTTAGGGGCTGAGGCGTTCATGAGCTGAGGTGTTTGTTAAGATCAGGGGAGCAGGCACAGCCAGTCTTGATTGACGCCCTGTGTTCTTTCGGCAGTCGAACAGCACACATATAGTGTACAAGAACACAGTGTGGATTGAGAGTGCGAACAACACGGGCAACATCATCACTCGGGACCGGACCATCAACGTGGAATTTTCCTGCGCCTACGAGCTGGACATCAAGATCTCCCTGGATTCGGTGGTGCGACCAATGCTCAGGTAGGTGCCGGGGCAAGCCATGCGGCCTTTCCTGTCATGAAGCCACAGGAGCACGTGGGCAGAGGGTGAAGCGGCAAGGGTCTGAAGTGCGGTGCCCAGGCAGGGGTTTGTAGCCTTTCCTCTGTCTGAGTCAGTATTTTTTTGGCATTATTAGTGTGATTAACCTGACGGTGCCGACGCAGGAAGGGAGCTTCACGACCAAGATGGCCCTGTACAAGAACTCCTCCTACAAGCACCCCTACCGGCAGGGTGAGGTGGTGCTCACCACCCGGGATGTGCTCTATGTGGGGGTCTTTGTCGTTGGGGCTGATTCCAACCACTTGATCCTGATGCTGAACAAATGCTATGCGACCCCCTCACGGGACAGCAATGACAAGCTGCGCTACTTCATCATCGAGGGAGGGTGAGCAACTGCGGGCCAGGCAGCCCGGCACACCCTGTTGGTTTTTGTCGCGTCTGTCGGGGCGGGCACTCGAAGGGGCGGTACTGTCAGTTGGGCAGTGGGACCTTTTGGTCAGTGAGACAGTTGACCGAGATCTGGAAAGGGTGGGGGAATAGGAGAGTGCAGGAGCTGGTTTGCTTAGCATAGAGGTGTGTGAAAGAGTCCCAGCTGTGAAAAGAAGCGGCCTTCATCATGTTGCCAATGCCACAGGTGTCGAGGCATCTGTAGGAGACAGGGGGACGTGGATCATGGCAGAGGTGTCAGATACACCAGAGAGAAGTCATATTATGGAGGCAGGGTGTGATGCCCTTTTCCAGAGGAGGCGGACGTGGTGGGATCTAAGCATGGCGCTGCAGGACCTGGGGCAAGGGGCCTTATGGGCACCTTATGGCGTCCTTTGAAAGAGGGTCTTTGTCACGGGAGGGCCACGGTAAGCATTGGTGCTTTGTGCAGGTGCCAAAACATGAAGGACAACACCATCGGCATAGAGGAGAATGGGGTGTCGTTGACGTGTCGTTTCCATGTCACTGTCTTCAAGTTCATTGGGGATTACGATGAAGTTCACCTCCACTGTGCCGTCTCCCTCTGCGATTCGGAGAAATACTCCTGCAAAATAGTAAGTGGGGCAAGTGTTGATGGACAGGTGGCTCACTTCATAGGGCTGTGATGGACCACGGGGAGCCCGGCTGACCCAGCAACAGAGAGGTGGCCGGAGACGTAGCTCTGTGGGAGGGTTGTGCATCCTTGTAGGAGGTGGGAGGAGAGCCTCACCACAGGCAGGTCGCCTTGGGACCTGTGCTCTCCAAGCCTGGTTGAGGGGGATTGGAGTCAGGGGTCCCTTTGGGAAGCAGCCTGGACAGAGGGGCCTAGGCAGACGCTGACCAAGAGCGATGGAGGTGGTGTTTATCCCCGCATAGAACTGCCCTCAGCACACGAGGATGGCCAGCGTGTTTGCCGAGGAGTCCAAGGAGCAGATCATCTCTGTGGGGCCTATCAGGAGGAAGCGTAAGTGCATGTGACCTGGGGAAGGCTGTGGGGTTTTGTCTGCTGTCCGGTTCGAGCCCCGTAGCGTGCCACAGGGCAGCGCTCAGGCATGGCCCAATCCAGGGGCACTGGGGCGAGGGAGCATGCCTGTGTCCTGTGGGGAGAGGCTGTTCCTTTGAGCAGGAATTGGGAGGAGTGCAAGAGAGCGCTCAACGGGTTTGTGTTGCTGGGAGGCGAGGGCCGGCACCGGTCAGATCAGCGCAGCTGTGGGCCATGTCAGGCGTCTGCCTCGCTGGGGGATGTGTGTTTCTAGGGGCTTGTGGACAGTCGCACAGGAGGTGGTGTGATGGCAAGTTGGGCAGCAGGAGCCCAGGGCGCTCTGTTTCTGGCCACATGGCCCTGTGCGGTGGGTGCTCTCTTTGTCTTCCCGAGAGGCCCCCGGAGGGTTGTGAGCATTTGGGGTCACGGGGAATGACGGGAGTCTAGCTGGGCCCTAGTGTCATCCTCACGCTGCGTGTGATGTGAAGGTGTGCCTGGAAGGTGATGGGTGCTCTCCTGTGGGCCCCATTGTTGTAGCGGGGAGTGCGGGTGTTAGGCAGCCAGGGGCCTGGGGTCCAGGGGCATCGCTCGGGCATCTTCCTTTGGTCTTTGTGGCCAGGATCAGACTGGTGTGAGGACAACGGAGGCTGCGAGCAGATCTGCACGAGCCAGGCAGATGGGCCCCTGTGCAGCTGCGTGACAGGGACACTGCAAGGAGATGGCAAGAGCTGCAGGGGTAAGTACCGGGGGTGGCGCAGGAGGAGTTGGGGCGAACGTAGCGAGGGACTTTTCCCCCCCAAAGCTGAGGGCTCGTGGGGGTGTGTGGCATTGGGAAGGCGGCCAGAACATGTGGTATGTCACAGATAGGAGCCAGGCCAATGATGGCTAACTTTGAAGAGCTGGCAGGCCATCTGTTGCAATGGTGGTGATGGCGTGGCATGGGGCAGCGGCAAGGGTAGAGTCTGGTGCCCAACTTAAGGGGCTTGTGGGAGGGAGGCCCAGCAATGAGACAGGGTACCCATGAGGGCACAGGACTGGTGCAGTTTGAGGGGCACCCGGAGTGTCGGTGAGGGGAGGGAGGCATCTGTTGTGTGCACGCCAGGGCTCCAGCTCACGTGGGTCTTGTTGTTGTGTTGGCAGCCTCCAGCTCTTCAGGGGAGCACCGCGCCCAAGCAACCATGCTGGCGGTGGCCCAGCTGTGGCTGTGGCTGCGCTCAGCTCCGCGGGACCTGACCTCATAGGTGCGGCTCTGCCACCCAGCCAAGTACTGTTCTCGCGTCAGCCTGAGTCTTTGTAGGGTAGGAGACAGCACCCCCACAGTGGCCAGGCTGCCACCGACTCATCCTGCTGCGTGGAGGCAAGAGAGGGATTTGACCTGGAGAGAGATCTGATGCAGAGCTGGACATGAAGGCGGCATGTGACAGGCACTGCGGCAGCAACACCAAGGCAGAGCTGGATGTTTGCCAGCATCGATGTGGGGCTTGGGATTTTATTGCAGGTTTCTGGCATCAATGTGGGACTCGGGGTTTGTGGTTTTTTGCAGGTCTCCAGCTTTGATGTGGGATTTCAGAGGGGTTTTTTTGCGGCTTTCCATCATTGATGTGGGACTTGAGGGTTTTTTTTTGCAGTTTGTCCCAGGCTTTCGCTCATAGCATGCACTGTAGGTGGCGCGCACGCCTGTTGGTAGTGTGGGACAGGCTGGAGTACGGCTGGCAGTGCGTCTCTGTGGTCCTCAGGAGCTGCCATCGGTGTCTCAAGAGCGCACGGACTCAGCCAGAGGTATGTGTCGCAGCATGGGATGCGGGCAGGAGCGGGACGTTGTTGTCATTACATGTCGTGACACCTCGGAAGTGTGTTGCCCCCGGCTCTCTGGAGCAGAGGTGTCATCAAGGTGTGGGGCCAAGGGCCCAGCTCATCCCTGGGGGGTCTGTGAAGCCGTTGCGGTCATGAGAAGCTGGTCCTGATGTTTGGAAAGAGAACTTCTGCTGGGCAGGAGCGAGAGCCAGAGAAACACAGGCAGAATTCCATCCTTTGTGTGGCGTGCCGCAGGAGAGTGTTTTGAGGGTGAGAGAAGGGTTGGGGTCCATGGGCACGGGGTGGCATCGGGGTGCCTGGCGGGAGAGCCGAGAGCAGCCTTGGGGCGCCAGTGGGTGTGGGGAAGCTGTCTGTGTTGGTGTCATGTTTTGTGTTTGTACTTTGTGAAATGGCTGCGTGGGAATAAAAAGTGTTGTAATCCTTCGTAAGTGGTGCGGTCCAGTGTGATGGTGGCGACCATGGGGCGAGGCAGGTGGGGCTGGGAGGGCTGAGGAGTGTGGTGGCTGGAGGTGGGCAGTGTCCTCTGTGAGCCTGATGGGTCCACGTGCCCATCCCCTAGCTGCTTGCCTCGTGGCTGGTGGTTGTGGTGGAGTATGGGAGGAGGTCACCATTGTAGGTGAGAGGAACAGGAGAAGGGGCGGTTGCTGGCGGTCAGTGCAAGGAGCCAAGGTCTTTGGTGTCTGGGGTGGGTGAGCGGCACCAGCATGGGTCTGGCAGGTTGACAGCAGTCTTGTTGTGGTGCCATCTGGTGAGCAGGGTGAGGGGCCAGTCGCAGCTGGGGGGGAGTCTGGGAGGGAGGGATCTCTCAGGGGGAGTGAGAGCAGTTGCGAGGGGGTGGCTGGATATAGTGGAGGGTGTCTGGTGCGAGGGCCCTTTCTGCCGGGGCGGGCAGGGGGACAGAGGGTGAGGCTCGCAAGGAGCACCGGAAGAACTGGAAGCATCATGTAGCTATCATTGTTATTAAGCAGACTGTGGAACAAGTCCCACAGTTGGAGGGCTGGGAAGGAGGGCTAGAGGCCGTTCAGGGGGGAAAGGCAGGGTAGGCGTGGTGGAGGTGTTGTGCTATAAGTAAGGGAGAGGTTTGATCTTACAGGCCTTGTAGTCAGTGATGATGTGGTTGAGAGCCTCTGGGTGAGGATTAGAGGGATGAAAACCAAAGGAGATGTTATATCATCCCGATTGCCCAGCCGGGATGGTAGCACTGAGGAGTTATTCTACAGGCAAGTAGGAGAAATATCTGGATTGGTAGCCCTTGTCCTTAGGGAACATTTCAACTTCCCAGGCATTAATTGTGAATATCATACTGCAGTGACCAGCAGGTCTTGGAAATGATTGAAGTTTGTAGGAGAGAACAGGTACTTGGTGAGCCACCAATGCCCTAGTAGACTTACTATTTGTGATTAGAGCAGGATCGTGGGGGATGAGATGGTGGGCAGTGGCCTTGGCCGCAGCAATCATGAAATGGTTGAGTGTAAAATTTTCACTGTAAAGAGAAAAATGGACAGCGGAGTTGCTTCCCCAGGCTTTGGGAGAGCAGTCTTTAAGCCATTGAGGGAGCTATTTAGCCAAATCCCCTGGGAATCTGCTTTTGAGGGCTTAGGAGTCCACGAGTGCCAATCAGTCTCCTTTAGGAGCATGGGAGCAGGCAATTCCAGTGGGTCATAAGTCAGGCGGGACAAAAGGGGCACTCCGTGCGGAGCTTAAGAGGAAACGGAAATTGTATGATCTTTGGAAGCGAGGTCAGGCTTCACGGGAAGAATATGGAGGTGTGGTTCGTATACGCAGGGAGAAGACAACGTGAGGCTGTAGCTTGATGGGGGCTGAAGTGGGCCGATGTTGTTTCAGATAATAAGAAGGGCTTTTCTGAGGACATTAATAGCAAGAGGAGGTCTAAAGAGAACATTGGGCCGATACTGGTTGATACTGATAAGGATGGAGACAAAGAGTATTTTAGACTCAGTGTTTAATAATGCAGATAGACCTCAGGCCGGCCGGTCCCCCGAGTCAGAGGACCGTGAGCGTGGGAAGACTGACCGTAGCATTGCAGAGGCCGAAACCGTAAGGGACCGGCTGTATTGGCTGAGCATTTACAAGTCCACCGGCCACTTCCCGGAGTACTGAAGGAGCTAGCAGATGTTACGGCACGATGTTGTGGGATGGACGTATTTGACACAGTTATGATTTAGCAGCAGTTCAAATTTTATTATTGATTTGAGGTAGATCAAGAGGTTGAATTTTAGCAGCACTTCATCAACTGATCTAAAGTTTTACAAAGTGATTTAACTAAATAATTGAGCAGTGACTTGATTACAGATTTGAAGATGACAAGATTCATACTAACTTACTGTAAGGTATCCCAAACCAATATATGTGAGCAAAAGCACAGATCTCACATCTGAGCAAAGCATATAAGTTGGCACACACACACACACACGCACCCCCTGCGGTTTATAACCACTGAGATCAAAGATCTCTTAATATCACACAACTCTATCAAGTCGGCCAGTACCCCTTCCAACTCCAACGCGTGTCTCCCTTCCCATCTCCCTGCTTGTCTCTCCCCATCTCTCTCCCTTTCTCAGTCCCTCCGTCTCCCTGTCCCTCTCTCTCCTGCTGTGTGTCTCTCTCTCCTTCCATGTCTCTCCCTGTCCCTCTGTCTCCCTTGCCCTCTCTCTCGCTCTCTCCCTCTGTCTCCCTGTCTCCCTGCCTCTCCCTCCCCCTCTGTCCCTGTCTCTTTCTCCATCTCTCTCTCTCCTCGTCTCTCTCTCTCCCTGTCCCTCTCTCCCAGTTTGTCTCTCTGGCTCTGTGTCCCTCCCCTTCTCTCAGTGTCTGTCTGTGCTCTCTCTAATGTTCTCTGTGCCTCACTCCTTCCTCTGTGTGGTCCTTTCCTGTTCCTGCTGGATGTCTGGTTTTGCCTTGTCTCTCTGTTTGTTTTCTGTGTCTCCTTGCTTGCTCACTCTAAGTTGGGATGGTCTGTCTTGTAGCGTCCGTGTGCCTCTGTGTCTGTGTGCTGCAAAGGATGGAGTGCAGCGTCAGTCTGCCTGCCTCTGCTGGAGCTAGCCAACTTTGGTGCTGGTGATCTGGGGGCGGGGGGGCCTATCTGACTGGTGTCAGCAGGGGTGATACATGCTGGCAGTGGCGGCTGTGGCAGTGAAGAGCAGCCTATGGAGCTGATGATGGAGAGGAGTGCCTCCATGTCGATGGTGCTGGCAGTCATTGTCCTTGGTTGGTAAGTAAGTAAAGGAGCAAATCCATCAGGTCAATTAGTGTAACACTAAGTGGTGGTGGTGGTAAGTCCTGGGAGGTTGTGAAGGGAAGCAGGCAGCTAAAGTGGATGTTGATGTCAGCAATGACTGTCTGTCAGTCTTTCCTTAGAGGGCTGAAGCGACCATCCCAGCAATGACGATGAAGGAGCACCTGTCTATCTGCAGTGGAAAGAAGGATGATGGCGATGGAGATGTAGCTAACTGCCGACTAAGCGGCTGTGTTTGTGAGGGGCCCAGTGACTGGCCGGTACCAACTAAGTAACTGTACTCACTCACTCTCTCTACCGGTGTAGGCGGTGACAGCTCTTGGGGGAGTGCGGTGCGTGCATGTCTTTGGACAACTGAAGAGGTGGCTAAGCGGGCTGTCGGTGCTTGTGGTGACTCGGTGCCCAGGCAGGGGGTCAGCTCAGGGTCGAGGAGGGTCTGGCTTTATTAGAGGTGGGGCAGCTGTGAGTGTCTCAGTTGCTCTGATGGGGCTGGCAGCGGTGGTGCCAACGAGCAAAAGAGGCAGGTGCCCGGGCGTTCCCCAAGGCCCCCAGGGTGAAGGGAAGGAACCGGGATGTCTCCCCAGTCTCCTACTCCCCTAGCTCCTTAAGCTCGCTCTTAGCTTGGGCAGGCTTCCGGTGGTGGGTCCCTGCAGGGCTGCTGGGGCTGGGGGAGTTTGGGCAGGGTAGCAGGCCCTGCAAAGTGCTGTTGCAAATAAGACCATCGCTCTTTGCTCCAGCCCTCTTTGAGGTTGCTCAGCCCCAGCCAGCTTAGGGCCACAATCCCCACCACTTCCTGTCCTCACCAGTTGGCCTGACAGACACTGGGCCCAGGAGCTGCTTGGCCCCCCAAGTCTGTTCTCTCTCTCCTAGACCATCCGTGCCCCTAGCACAACCACCATGTTCTCCCCATAAAGCACACTCATAGAGGCACAGATTCGTTTGGGTCGGAACAGACATCAAGAGGTCCGCCAGTCCCGCAGAGCCCCTTCTGTCCCGGCTTTGGATGGGGCATTCACCACCTCTCTAGGCAACCGGTAGCACTGTTTCAGCACCTCCCTCAAAAAACACTTCTCGCATCCATCTGTCCATCTCTTTGACCTGACAACCCTTAGCCCTGGTCCCATCCCAACAGGCCCCACAAAACCCTTTGTTCCCATCTTCCCTATAAGCCCCCCTCAAGTACCAGGACGCCTCTGTATGGTCTCCCTGCAGCCTTCTCTGCTCTGGGCTGAACCGCCCCAACTGTCTCAGCTGGCCCTCCTAGGAGGGAGGCTCCAGCCCCCTAGACGTTTTTGTGGCCCTTCTCTGGACCTCTTTCCTGTGCTGAGGGCTCCAGAGCCGGACAAGGTATGCTGGGCAGGAGGAGAGGGGCTGATTCGCCTCCCTCTACCCCTCGGCCACGCCGCTGGAGATGCAGCCTCCTGGGCTGCGAGCGCCTGTTGCTCCCTCTCCAGATTATCATCCCCCAGTCTGCATAGATACTGGGGGTTGCCCGGGTCCGGGACCCTGTGCTCGACCTTGTGGAACCTCGTTGAGGTTTGCACAGGCCCCTCAGGAAGAAATCCGGAGGTAATCGGACATGCTCGCTCTCAAAAGAACCCTCCAAATGCTCAACCGCAAGCCCGTGCCTCCACACTCTCCATGCACGACCTAGACTCCTCATAGTCACTGTCCTTGCCCCAGCCGCCTTTCTCCTGCTTCCTTCCCTGCACGCTGGAACCAACCCGCGCCCACCTTCTCGCCTTCCTGACATACATTAGAACTAAGGATGGTGGCAACCCTCGGCCGAGACAGCTGCGTCACTGCCTCCTTCTGCCTCCTGTCACTCCCTCTTCTGGTATACTGCTTTTCCCTTGGCTAGAATTACTTTTCTCCCTAATAGCTACTCTGAACCTACATTTCAGACTTCTGCTGCACATGGTTCTCTGTTTTGCTTTGCATGTGTGCCTTCTGCTTTATTATCTATTACTAATCTATCCTTATCGCAACCCATCACTGTCTCCTCACGACTCTCTCCCCTACCCTGTCACAGCAGAGCATATGAGGCGCTGCGTGTGACTGAGCCACGGCCTAGGTTGATGCTGCCACCCTATTGCCTCTGAACTCATCACCCTGGCTGCCTACATGGCTCATTGCCTCTTGGCCACGCCACGCGGGGGGCTAGGTTGACACGCAGAGTCATGTGTACGTGACTGACAGCCCTTCCACCCATCCCTTCCTCCGCGCCCCACCAGGATGCACGTACCAATATATCAAGGCAAACAGGGCCACCGTCCCACTTCACCAGATGTGAGGACAATGCACCCATCCATGCAGAGATACCACGCTCCACAATGCCACCCCTCGCAGCTGACAGTGCTGCTCCCGACAGCTAGCGGGAAAGCCCTCCCCGCAGGAGAACCCCCAGACGCGCTGACCTCCCCCGGCTTCCTCGCCCATCTGCCCTTGGCAGTGCTGACGCACGCCAGGGCTGCCTCTGACGTCACCATCTGGCACCAGAGTGGACTTGCTGAGCCCACTTCCATCCCTGTGGGCCCAGACCATGCCAAGAGCTCACCTGTCCATACACGCCCTCCCTAGACACACACCCTTACCCTTGCAAGGCACCCAAAGACTGGCAAGCCTATGGCCTGGCAAAGGCTCCCGGTGAGCTGCTGACGAACGGCCCACCAGCCACACCGCGTGATTGCAGCCAGGCCCCGCAACAGACCCATCAGGACACATGTGCTCCTCCTCCTTAGAACTACCTGCACTCTGGTCCTGACAGACGCTTGGCAAGTATGCCTGACCACGGTTGCTCCTGCTGCCTGAGGCTCTCGGTGAGAATCTGGCACCGAAACCCACCTGCCGGCTCGACCGGCTGCTCGGCTAAACTACAGATCAACCACCTTTTCCACATTTCCTACCTGCAGCCCTCAGGATACTTCACCCTGACCCTCCATGGCGGCTGGCAGCGCTCTCCCCCCCGAGCAGTTACACCCCTCCAGGCGGCCCCTCAAGGCTGAGAGCTCCCTCACCTGACACTGGACATGGACGCGTCGCTAGGTGACCTCGTTTCAGCACACATGTACCATTTCACACACCTACAGTCAGCTTGCTCCGTAATGTCTGTATCCCAGACTACCTTGCGGTGCAGCGAATCATACAGTACTGCCAGCCAATCCATCTGCACCTATTACCTATTGTACACACCCTAATTTACTCATTACGCGTCAATAAAATTCCTACTAGATCATATCTGCCCGAGTGCTCTGTGACCCTCCTCCTGCAGGTGCAGACCACTCCAGGGGCCAACCGGCACCCCCACCCCGGCATCACTCTTTTCCTGCATCCCTGCTTGAGTGATTGGCGGGGGTCACGACAGAAGCCTCTGGCTCCCGATGGATTCCAGGGATGCAGATAACAACGCGCTAGCCTGGGATGCCTTTTCGGCAATGTGCCCTCCTCGCCTCCGTACTGGTCCATGTCTGATCTGGTTGCTCAAGCTGCACTTGGAGGAAAGGAATCTCTGCAGTCAGTATGCAAACGTGGCTACCAGTACATCACCCGTCTTGCCCTCCTCTCAGAACCCTGGGACTCGAGGAGACCGTCTCCCTTACACTTTGCTCAGACCCTCTCCTCTATGCAGTTAAAAACTGAGGCTTCCTTCCCATCGCCTCTGGTTAACCCACCGTCTCGCTCGCTACCAATCCCACTCTGTTCACTCGCTGCTTTATATCAATACATAAATTGCTGCTGCTCTCCAACGAGTGAGGTGCATCGGTGCAACCCTCCACCAGCCAGAGATGCATCCTGGCCGGCACGCTGCTACCCTCCCCCGCAACGCATCCAATGCCTCAAACGACTCCCAACACAACAGTCTCAAACCAGACTGTGGCCGCCACCGCCACCCCTTGCCTGCGCCCCACTCTCCCCGACAAGGTGCCCGGCCAAACGATGCAGTTGGGCTGCCCGCACCTCTGCCAGGGCCCTTGCCCATGGCCCGCTCCATCCAACAAACAAAGTCAACAATAGCCCCCACCCTGCCACTAAAAACATTCCCACCCCACATGAATAAAACATAGCCACCCCACTAAAATCTAACCGTACAGAAAACATGCCTCCACTATCAACAGTCACAACCCCAAACTTCCAACACTCAACAAATCCCCCCACCACTACAGCCACTATAAGTACTAAAAGAAAGCCCACACCATAACCTGCAATGCGCCAAACCCCCCCAAGCCTCTGGAAATGGATCCGTCGCCAACGACACAGAATAAACAAAAACCACTAACATTCCTCCCAAATACACTATAAATAGGATCAAGGACGCAAAAGAAACACCCAAACTTAACAATCACCCACATCCTGCAACAGAAGCTATCACTAATCCAACCACCCCATAGTAAGGCGAAGGATTCGACGCAACTGTCAAACTCCCTAACACAAGACATAACCCTAAAAAAAGCACAAAATAAGTCATAGTGATTCCCGCTTGGCTTTTCTCCAAGGTCTACAGCCTGAAAAACCGTCGTTGTAGGCCTCAACTACAGGAACACACCTCCCCCCCCCATGTACTATATTGCATTAATCTATATGCCACATATACATATTAATCCATGTACTAAATTCATTACTATTCAACCGGGCATACAACCCCCCCCAGACACCATTTCTCTCACAGGGACCGTCGGAGCAATGGAACGTCGGATAATCTCACTAACCGGACTAAAACCATGCTAACGGTAGGTTGTACGTAGTAATTCTCCTCAATGCGACAGTGCTTAGGAGCTCACGATGACTGGTTCCCGCCCATAGCCTTGCAGCATCTCTCGCTGAGCATAAAGCAGGTACCAGGTTATTTATTAGTCGTGCATCTCACGTGAAATCAGCAACCCGCCGCATGTAAGATCCCACACTACTTAGCTTCAGGACCATTCTTTCCCCCTACGCCCCTAGCCCAACTTGCTCTTTTGCCCTGGAATTGGTGCGGGGGGGTGGGTTATCGCCCTGCCACCGGCGATGGCCTCTCTAGGGCCACCTTCCTCACCGCCCGCGGGCACGCAGCACCCTCCCCGCCCCAGGCGACTCATCCTCACCCACGTCCTCATCCTCACCCACGTCTACCCGATGCGGCCACCCCCGCACCCCCCAACCCGGCTGCGAACGGGCCGGACACCGCCCCCCGCGCCCCCACCCGCATCCCCCCCTCCCTCCCCCCCTCCCCCCACCCCCGGGG
>VYXH01012795.1:207936-220414 GCA_013397275.1 Burhinus bistriatus | reverse complement strand
CCTCGCCCTCCGCCTACACCGGGACCCCCGAGGAGGGCTGCCTATATCGCCCCCTGACACCCAAAACCGCACCAAACACCCCGGGAACCTTGGATCGCCGGGACAGATGCTGCCGGGGTCCCCACGCGCTGCCCTGGAAGGAGCCCTCGCCCCCCAAAACCTACCGCCCGCAGCCACCATTTCCCCATCAGAGGAACCTGCCCTACTTGCCCTCTCCCGCAGCAAGAGGAAACTGATGCAGGGTGGACGCCGCACCTCTACTTTGTCCATGGTCCACGCTTCCTACCCTTCATCCTGCACGAGCAACCCCAGACACGCCTCAAGGACCTGGCTATGGTGACCCAGAGGGACGGCCGACCTTCCCGCCGGCACCCCACTGCCCACACTGCTCTGTACCCTTTGGACTGGGCCCCTACAGCCCCAGAGACAGACAGGGCCCAGAGATGTGCGGGACACCTTCTGCGACTGCTCATGCCGCTGTCTCTTTCCCGCAGGAGACACCATGGACCTGGTCCTGGATGCTGCTGACCGGCACCTCCTCACGCCCTACGTCTACCCCACCGGCTGGCCCGAGAGCGAGCCCTGCCGCCAGCTCCTCAGCCTCTTCGTCATCACCAACCTTGGGGCGCTTGCCCTCTACCTGCTCTTCGGCACCCTCAGCTACTACTTCATCTTTGACCATGAACTCAAGAAACATCCCCAGTTCCTAGAGGTGGGTGTGCCCTGCGCCACCCCCCTCATGCTCCTTCTCCCGCACTGAGCACCAGCGGTGTCCCCCTTGCTGTCCTCCACTGGGAGGCTGTTCCAAATGACACGTGCCAACACTGTGGCATGGGACATCCCTGCCATCTCTCTGCTCTCACTTCTGCCTTGAGGGATGCTTTTCTGCCACATACCCACTCCCACCTCATGAGATCCCACCTTGACTTCCGAGCCCCTTGAAACCCCCCAAGGACACCAACCCCCAATGTTGGGGCCCGGTGGAGACAATGGACGGCCTGGTCCCATCAACGCTGAGCCTCCTCCCACTGAATGCAGGAACCCCCCACTGCCCGCTATGTGCCCGGCCCTATGGTCATGTCCTGCTCTCTGCCCTGGACAGCCACCAACTCTCTTGCTCCAGAAACAGGGATGGCCCCGGGGTCCCCGGCCAATTGAACGGTATGCTGTCCCTGCAGGCGCCCATGCCGGCCCTACCACCCTACCTCCCCTGCACGCGTCGCTCTGTGGGTGACGGCAATCTGAGCTCAATGTGGCGATAGTCCCTCACGTGCATCCCACCTCGAGCTCAGCCACCCACCCACATATGTAGACCAACACCCTTCTCGGCACCATGCTTTAGCGAGACGATATCCACCTGACCCATGATGGTGACCGCTTCCCTCCGCCCCCCAGTACTTGCCCCTGCTGGGCTCTCTGTTGTCTTTGACCGGAGAGCAGTACCACTTGTACAGCATACCACACCTAGCGCCAGCCCTGCCCCGAGTACGGCTCTCCCTGAACAAGCGGCACGCCGGGCCCCATGCGGCGGCAACGTGCCCACATGAAAGGCCTCCCAGCAAACGACATGCCTGCCCTCCCTGCCTCACAATGGGCCTCTCCCCTCTCTGCCTGGCTCCCCGTATGCCCTCTCCCCCGACCCCTCTCAGACCATCATAGAACCATAATTTAGTTTGAGTCAGAAGGAACATCAAAAGCTCCTCTGTCCAATCCCCCTGCTGTGAGCAGGGACCTCTGCTGCTAGATCGGGTTGCGCTGAGCCCCCTCTAACCCAATCTCATGTGTATCCGGGGATGGGGCATCTACCGCCTCCCTGGGTGACGTGTCGCCAGCCTCCTCGTAAAACATTTCTCTCCTATCTCATTCTACCCTCTTTTAACTTCAAACCAGCAGCCCTCATCCCATTGTGACAGGCCCGGCTAAATAGTCTGTCCCCAACTTTCTGATAAGCCCCCTCAAAGTACCGAAAGGTCTCCCTGGAGCCTTCTCTGCTCTCAGCTGAACAGCCCCGACTCTCTCTGCCTGTCTTCATAGGCTGTCCTCCAGCCCACTAATTGTTCAGCCCTCCTCTGGGCCCGCTCCGATGGGTCCACGTCTTTCCCTGCACTGACAGCTCAAGAACCAGACACGGTACTGCAGGGAGGGTCGTGCCAGAGCGGACTAGAGGGGCAAATTGCCTCCCTCAACCTGCCGGCCACGCTGTTGGGGATGTGGCCTGGGAGACGGGTGGCCTCCCGAGCTGCGAGCACATGTTGCCAGCTCCTGACCGGCTTTGCATCCCCTGAGTCCTTCTCGACAGGCCCACTCTCCATCCTTCTGTCCCCCAGCCTGTGGTCCTGGACCCTGCGCCCGGCCTTGGGGAACCTCCTGAGGTTCACATAGGCCCCCTGCTCAAGCTTCTCTGGGTCAATTGGGAGGGCATCCTATCCCCCAGGCGTGCTGACCGCACCACTGCTCAGCTTGGAGCTGTCAGCAAAGTCACTGCGGGCGTGCTGTCTCCCTGACCCTTCTCCCCTGCTGCTGCTCCCCGCAGAACCAGGTGCGTCGGGAGATCGTCTACGCGCTCCGCTCCCTCCCCTGGATCAGCGTGCCCACCGTCGCCCTGTTCTTCGCTGAGGTGCGGGGCTACAGCAAGCTCTACGACAACATCGAGGACTCCCCCTACGGTGAGCCGCTCCCGCACGTTCCCATCGCGCCACGGCCCTCTCCCAATGCCACTCCTGCCCCTCCCTCTCCCCGCTGCCCACGTCGCCCCCCTCAGCCCCACTGCGGTGGGCAACATACGCCCATTTCTCCTGACGACAGCAAACCTTGTACAAGCCCCACGAGATCCACCTCAGTACCCCCTGCCTCAAACTGGTCCCATCATTTTGTTCTAGACCCCAGATCCCTTTAGACATGCACGAGGAGGTGCCCACGCCCCCACCTGGCTCAGGGATGGGGCATCACAGCCCGTTCGACACATGTCCCCTTCCCTTTCCCAAACACGACTCCCAGCAAGCAGGCATCAGTCTCACTTTCCCCAAAGCATGCACCACATACCCTGGACAGACCCTGACATGGCTCTTGCGCACCCATGACTGTGAGGGACATCGCGCCTCCCCTGCCTGCGTGGCCCCCCGGCTCCTCGCCCGCCCTGGTCACCTCCCAGCACCCATGGGCACTGCCCCTAACCTCCCTGTTCCCCCAGGCTGGTCGGGGGTCTTCCTCAGCATGCTGTCCTTCCTCTTCTTCACCGACATGGGCATCTACTGGATACACCGTGCTCTCCACCACAAACTGCTCTATAAGGTACGAGACGGGACGGTGGGCTCCAGGCAAGAGCCCTCACCCCACACTGGGGCTGCGGCCGAGCCACTCCTCCTGGGGAACGTGGCCCCACCGTGTGAGGCATCACCTTGTCTTGGTCCGCAGCACAAGTCGATCACCCATTAGGGCCTGCTCTGGCTGCCCGTCCCTCTCCCCCGCCCTCAGCTGCCTCAGCTCCCAGGGGACCCCCTAAAAGGAGCTGGCCAGTGCGCCCGCCCCTGCCGACCCCCTGGGCCCGCAGGCCTTGGGGACCAACGGCCCACCCTCTCCCCACAGCGCTTCCACAAGCCCCACCACCTCTGGAAGATCGCAACGCCCTTCGCCAGCCACGCCTTCCACCCCGTCGATGGCTTCATGCAGAGCTTGCCCTACCACGTCTACCCCTTCCTCTTTCCCCTGCACAAAGTCACCTACTTGGGCCTCTACATCTTCGTCAACGTCTGGACCATCTCCATTCACGACGGCGACTACCGTGTCCCCTGCCTGCTGCGGCACGTCATCAATGGATCGGCCCACCACACCGACCACCACTTGTACTTCGACTACAACTATGGGCAGTACTTCACCCTCTGGGACAAGATCGGTGGCTCCTACAAGAGCCCCACCGCCTTTGAGGGCAAAGGTCCTCACGACTACTTGCGCAAGCTCCGAGAGAAAGCCCCAGGGCCGCCCAATGGCCCCCCTGCTGCCAAGACCGACTAGGGTTCCCCCCAGCCCGGCCTCTCTCTGGGACGAGATTCTCTGGCTGGGTCTCGTCCCAGTCCTCCCAGGCCTGTCGAGACTATTGCCCCACGGACACAGAGCCCTGTTCCTTGATGGCGCAACTGGTACAGGGCGATCCTCAGCGAGCGCTCCAGCCCGCCCCTGCACCCAAAATGGCGGCGTCTGGCCTTGGCTATGAGTTACGGCCTCACTCTACGCCGCAGACCTGCCCCGGTCCCCCTCTTGTTCGCCCTCCTGACTGCCTTCAGATCACTGCTAAGGTCCCTGCGCTTCTTTACTACTGTGCTGCTGCTTTACAAAAAAGAAAACCAAACTATGGCACACCTAGAAAATAACTTGGCACAAATAGAACAATAACATGGCACAAATTCAACAATCACATGGCACAAATTCAACAATAACGTGGCACGTGGCAGTGTTTCCATCCATCCCTGCAGTGCACCGTCATCGTTGATTCCCCGATGCTGTTGCGGAGTCCGTCAGGTCGAGGTCCGTCAGGACAAGTCGAATTGCATTGCGTCGAGTCGAGTCGAGAGGCTGACGATGCTACGTGTTTTTTCCGAGTTGTATTTTGTGAAAAAAGCTGCAAATGCCTACCTTTTGGAGACGGCGCGGTTCCTCCCAATGGCTCCTAGGCATGGCCTTCAGACGCGGTGGGACTCCTTGGCGCTCGACGCGCTCTCCTCTTTCCTCTTGCCTGGGGGACTTCCTGCAGGGCGCTGACGGGACGCGTCCCACGTACATGCCTGTAGAACAGAGAGGCATGTTGAGTTCCGTGGGTCCCTTGAACTCCCTGAGAACATTACGGGATGGGGTGGGGGAGGAATGGGTGCTCGCGGGTTCGTGGCCGGCTTTCCCCCTTCTTCCTGCTGAAACCCCGTACCCCTTTGAGTCTGACCCGCGCTCAATAAATCTCACTTGCCAACTTGGCTGCCATTTGGTCCCTTCGCCCTCGCTCCCAATGCTCCACTTTCGCCTCCCCATGACAACTTGTTCTCCCCCATGTGCACAGGAACCCTGACCTCTGTTTGCTGATTAACCAGGAGCCCAGAGAACGGCCGAGGGTCAAGGCAAGGCCGCGTCAAACACAGGGACGCCATCGCTGACCTTTGCAAACCACCACGCTTACCCAGGGGCCCTGTTCCCTAACAACATCAGACCCTTGGGAAGAGCCCCGGGCCTTTCTCAACGCCTTATCTGTCTGCCTTTGCTGACCTGAGTGCACGGTGATAGCCTCACTGATGCTGAAATCCCACGTGCATAAAACCATTGGGAGTCACAGCCATTAGGGCAAATGTCCAGCTTGGGCCAGACAATCCCTAGGATTCATAGATTCATAAAATCATAGAATGGTTACTGTCCCAAGGGACCTTAAAGATCATCTCGTCCCAAACCCCCTGCCATGGGCAGGGACACCTTCTGCCAGACTGGATCGCTCAAAGCCCCTTCCAACCTGGCCTCGAACGTCTCCAGGGATGAGGCCCCCACAACTTCTCTGGGCAACCTGGGCCAGTGTCTCACCACCCTCACAGTAAAGAATTTCTTCCTAATAGCTATTCTAAATCTCCCCTCTTTCAGTTTAAAACTGTTATACCTCATCGTATTGCTCCACTCCCAGATCAGGAGTCCCTGCCCACCTTTCCTATAGGCCTCCTTTAGGTACTGAAAAGCCAGCATAAGGTCTCCCCGGAGCCTTCTCTTCTCCAGGCTGAACCACCCCAACTCTCTCAGCCTGTCCTCACAGCAGAGGTGCTCCAGCACTCTGATCATCTTAGTGGCCTCCTCTGGACCCGCTCCAATGGGTCCAGGTCCTTCCGATGTTGAAGACACTAGGGGAGGGAGAGGTAGCCAATAACCAAACGCAGCCGTGGCAGAGCCAAGGGGAGCCGTGCTGACTCATCACCCCACCTGGCTCCATGGGCCAAGAGGTGAGACGCCCCGAGGGCCACCCGCCCCCGCTGCCTCTCGCTGATATCCCTGCTGTGGGGCACATGCCTGTGCCTGGGCTCTTCCAAAAACACCCGCAGGAGTGGCCACGTGCCATGGGCAGGATGTCTGGCACAGTCACCTCGATGTGTCCATCCCACTATGACAAAGCCCCTCTGCAAGTCACCCTCTGGCCTCTATGTGCTGCGCAAGTGGCACTTCCCTCCGCCTTGCTGGCTCCTCGGCCAGCCTGGCCGATATCCATGTGGCCAAACGTGTGGACGGCCATTCTTGGCTCCTTGGGGTGGCTCCGTGTCCCTGCCGTGCACAGACATCAGTGTGCCTCAGGCACCTGGATTTCTGTGCTCCCCTTCATCTTTTGCCACCTCCCCAGAACGCTTCTCCTTCTACAGCCTGTCTTCCACCTGGCATGCGGGCCTGACCCCAATCCAGGAAGGCGGCAGCTCTGGGAAGACACGGTTTCGCCCTGAGGGCTCTCTCCATTCTTTGTACATTTAATGGTGCCTCCCTGCAACTGCCTGTGGTGAGGCCTTACTGCTGATGCCGCTGTAACCACAAGATGGAGGTGTTGCTCGCGCCGCACCAGCGGCAGGAGCTGCACCTGCCTCGATGGCTTTCCTCCTCCTCCTCCTCCTCCTTCTCCTCTTCCTTGTCGCCCCAGAAGCGTGGGACCTAGAGGCGGGAGCGGCTTCGCTGTGCCGCCTCTGCCAGACAACATGCATGGGGTGACCCGCAGCGGTCAGAGATGGCGTGAGGTGCGGCGGCACACCGAAGAGAATTCCATGAGATGCATGGAAAGCTCCTGGAGCCTGATGGGACTGCCCCACTGTGGTCCTCACGTTGCCGCCCGCCTAGTTTGCCCTCTCCCTGTCATGGACGATGGAGACACCCTTGTCTGTCCATCCCCTCCCTCCCGAAGGCAGTTGGCCACGCACTCTTGGACAGGGAGGAGGTGGAGGTGGACTGAGACCTCCAAATCCCAGAGCTATGGCCAGGGTGCTCAGACCGAAGGCTGGCACAAGTGACTCCCGCTTTGCCAAATGCCCGTCCTGAGATCAAACCTGTAACCCTCGGATCCGTTCATAACCCGCCCACATACTGCCTAGCTGATAACCTCTGCCTTGCCTCCGTTCACCTACACGTAGTGGAAAATCTGACCCTTAGCGTCCTTGCCACAGCCGTCCCCCAAAGGGGCGATGTGCTCGTGTGACATGGACCTGGCTCTTGCAGAGCCTGTCAGTCCTTGGGCCGCCCGGACGCCTCCCCATCTGCTTCCACACAGACAGAGCCTTGACGATTTTGGACGCGCAGAACAGGCACTAACATGCGGCGCTGTGTGTGCCCCACCACTTAGAAGCTTCCTGCCCTGCGATGAGCTAACCTTGCTGACAAAATACATTACGGATTTGACAGATGATCTGTCCCTCTCCAGGCGCCATATCCTTCTGGACACCTACTGTGTGACACCACTCTGCAGGTGGGCTGAGACGAGACTGGAGTCTACCACTCAGGTACCCCAATGAATATGACACATACTCTCCAGGAGTACCTTCTGCTCCATTCGGCAAGCCTGCTGCCCGTCAGAATCAGATCGACCTCAGGGCTAGCCGTCCCACGTGGCACTACCTTCCTCAGAAGATTACTGTGCCGAGCCCTGGCCTGAAGGTGGGGATTGCCACCAAAGAACCTTTACAGCCATGGCATGGGGCACAGCTTCCCCTGCCAAGCCTTGGCCCTTCGTATATGCGGATAGAGGTGGGGGAAACCTGAGCCTGAACGAGTCCAGCTGAGTGCCGTCACGCCACGGGCTGCTGCTGGCCAGCGGAGACGGATAATGACAGACACGGATTTTGCCCCATCCCATCTGTCCCCCCAGCTGCCTGGTGCCTCTGTCCTGGCCTGCCTTCGCTGCCCATTTAGCCTGCCTCCTTTCCCTCCTCGGCTGTCTCGGGGAACTGCTTGCCATTGTGGCAATAAAAAGAGGCTTTGCCGGAGCTCCCCGAGCAGCAAGACCTGGTTGCTGTAGGAAATCATTACTGCTCAGGATTTCAAGCCAGGGGTTCTTGGCTTGAGAGTGCAGAGAGGGGAAAGGAAAGGATTAGTGACCTGCGGGGCTTGGTTTATGCCCTGCTGAGAGATTTGGCTCCTCTGGCCAAAAGGCTGCCAATTGTTCACATCAAAGCTACAAGACCCACGGATCGATGCCTTGGTGACCACTCAGAGCAGTACCTCACAGAACTTCCCAAAGGATGGGCACTGCGGCAGGTGGACGCAGCTTGGCTATGCCGAGCTCCCCGTCCGTGCTGGATGGGATCACTCTTGGGCTTCTGCTCTCTCGGCAGCCGCTGGATCTGAAAATGTGATGTGTGGTGGCCCTGAGGGGGATGGGAGGTCTTGGAGGTCCTGTCTCCTGAGACCTTTGGTTCAAAGGCAGGTCCTGCCGAGACCCAATGGTTTTCTCTCGGAAAGCTCCCTGCGTCCTACGACTCTGCCATGAGGGTCTGCTTGCCCAGGAGAGACATGCTCTCTCGCTTCCTGGATGAGTCAAAACACAAGCGAATGGCCAGCCCTGCTCACAGATCTGCCCGCTCGACACACACCTCGATTTGCTCACTCCAGGACCGAGCTGCACGTGCCAGCCTTCTTCCCACGGCTGCAGCAGGCTCTCGCCCCCGACATCCCTGGGCACTGAACTCTGCCACGTGGGGGTGGGCTATTTCACTCGCCCACTGTGGTGGTGCAATTTCCCCCCTATCCCCTGCCCCTTAGGTCTTTCGGTACTTGGCACAATTTCCTCCCCACCTGGGCCACATAACAGTACAATGACCTGAACGTTTGATAACCCTTTCGGTGAAGAAAGGGTTAGCGTCGGTATGGGCTGCCCGGGGAAGTAGTGGAGTCACCATCCCTGGAGGTATTTAAAAGACAGGTAGACGTGGTGCTGAGGGACACGGCGTAGAGGTGGACTTGGCACTGCTAAGTTAAAGGTTGGACTTGATTTTAAAGGTCTTTTCCAACCTAAACCGTTCTATGAATCTATGATTCTATTTAGAAAGCACTACAAAGCTGGTTCCTTATTTCTCACTATTTCTTACTCTATTCTCCCCTCTATTACTTATTTTTGGGGGAATTCATTGGGGCAGAGTGGGTCATTTTGCTGGCAATGGGATGGACGCAGCAGCGCTTTTGGGAAACGATGCCGCAGCCTTTTCGGGTCCCTCTCTCCCGCCCGCCACATCCGCCCTGGACAGTGACTGGCTATGGGGGTTCCCATGCAATAAAACTGCCACATCGACCCTGCTCTTACCCGTGGTGACCTCGGGTCCTCTGGAGGGACGTTACACTGACTCAGAACCACTAAAAGCCTTATTAGGAGGGCTTATCATTGTATTGACTCGATAACTGAAATACACTAACTAGGTTTTTAGGTGAAAGTGCCTCGGGGAAAGCTCTGGACAGCGTTTCTGCTATGAAAGCAAATGAAATAATGGGGAAGCAATACTGCCTCGATGCCATCCACAGGATTTATAAACTCCCATTCCTTTGCGGCTGGGTCGCATCCATTTTCTTTCAAGAATTCCTGACAACGTTACAAATGCCAAAACAGCACACAGCACAGGAGGCAGAGGAGATGCAGCCCATTAGTCTGCTCTTGGCACCTCTGAGACAAAGGAGGCTAGAAAGCAGGTAAAGCCTTTTCTTAGCAGTGAGACAATGCCCAGAAAAACACGTCTGGCTTACAGAGACAAGTTGGGGCCAAGCGACGGGCATGGCTCAACTCTCCCATCGTCTCCCACGGTCATCCCCCTTTCCCAACCCCCCTGCAGGGGGACCTGCGGCCAAGCAGGGTGAGACCCCTTGCCTTGTCGCAGCAGACCCCTGCTCCAGCAGGCTTGCTGGACAAGACATGGCAGCAAAAGGAGACTGTGCCAATGGCAGGGAAGCAGGGAAGGAACACGAGAGAGGAAGGGTCACCCGGCACTAGTAAGCGAGACTCTCGTTTTCCTTGCACCGTCCTACATTCCCGAGGCATGGTGTCGGTCAGTCAAGTCACATAATGTGTATCTGCCCAGGCACAGGCCACAACATCCCCGGCGCTTGACATGAGCGGAGCTGGATGCAGGTGAGCCGCCTCAGACGCACAAACCTCGTATCCACGTTAAGCATGGTTCTGAGATGAGCCAATGCCTCCTGCTGATTGCTGAGCCCGAGATGGAGCTGTGCAGAGGGGACCCTCCGGTCAGCAGGACACTGACCGCTGGGACCCGGGCAGAGCTGAACCCTGTCCTTCCCTGCTGCCAGGGCACGAAGCTGCTGCTCTCCTTCCACCTCACATGCCCATACCCCCTTTCCGCCCCTGCTCCGTAACAGCCAGGAGACAGCGCTGCTCAGCACCAAAAAAGCCTGCACATTACAATGATTTCCTTCAGTATGACCACATGAGCCCCGGGCAGGGATGGGACAAGTCGCTCTCTGGAAGGGACAAGCAAGAGGCACCTCTCGTGGCCTGCGGCAGCACCAGGGAAGTCCCAGCACCTCGGAGTCCAGCGCTTTGACCTGCCTTGATAAATCAGGGTTGCGGCCGCTGGCGGCGGTCCTGCACCGTCCCTGCATAACTGTGCATCATCTCTGCCGCGCCGACGACTTACGAGGGCTGCATAGGCACGTTACCTATGTTGCGGGTTTTATGGGCAGGTACCCAGCCAGCTACCTTGTCCCTGGGTGGAAAGAGCCACTCCAGTGGCACAGCTCGAACCTGCCTGCTGAGTGCAATGGGTGGGAGAGGGGCCGTGAGGACCCTGAGGGACCCTGGGGCCTCCGTCTTCCAGCTCCCACCTGCATCTCGGGTGAGATGGTGTTCACCTTCCCAGCTCTGCCCAGGTAGGAAGATGGCAGAAATTGGGGTGGAGAGCTCTGAGGGCTACCAGAACCGCACCGGGCAAACTCAATCACCATAACATATGAAATCACTCGCACCTTATCCTCTCTCCTCTTGATATGCATCGACGCCTTATCTTCCCATCCAGAGGCAGACACAACTCCTCATCACACCCAACCCACTCCCTCAGCAACAGGGACCCGAGACTACGTTACTGCCCGCCGAGCCGCCCTGCCAGTGAGTCCCTCACTAGCTGCTTCTCCTCGCGTCCCAACAAGGAGCCTGACCTCGTGGTGGGTCTGCGGGATTGCCGGGAAAACTGCTTACCCAAAACAGCCCCACGGTACTGTGATAGTGTTTAACAGAAACTAGACACAAATCATTACTGTTGACCCACGACATAATCTCCCCCATGCACACAGACTGCATAGACCTCATAAATCTTCCCTTACAGGAAACCCAAGTTTTTACTAGCTACTCTTTCTTTCCCATGAAATGCAAGGCAACGCTCAAAAACACATTGCTGCACAAAGCCGTTAGATGTTTAAAACCGATGGGGGCTTCCTGGGGATGGCTCAGCATCAGGAACTGCCCAGACTCCCAGACACACTGATTAGAAACTGACATGGAGAAATAAAAGTGACCAGGCACGCGTGGTGCGAGCGGGACCTCTGGGAATAGACACTAGCGGCAGTGAGCTTCCATGAGTTTGGAAGAGGTTCAAAACCGCAAGCCGAGCGGATCCCATGCTGTGGGCCGCCCCTCTCCTTGGGGCCAATGGTAGGATTAAACCATCCAGAACCCTGCAGTGCCAGGACAACAACCTCTCCTGTGTATCCCTGCTCACCTGGCTCAAAACATTCAATTGACATGCTCGACACACCAGGAGAGGAGTGCGAGCACTGGTGAGCCTGCTCCGACAGCGAATCCCCCCCATTGCACACACAGGGAAGGGTAACGCTCATACAAAGTGTGTACCCCTTTTCCCTCCTGGCAGACCCTCTAGGTCCGGATGCGGAAAGGCCTCGTGCTCCCAGCCTAGGTGCTGCGGGGAGCAGGGCCACGCTCAGCGGCACCGATGCGGGTCCAGGACATCCTTATCACGACAGGGTCCCCGTGCACAGGGTGCACGGCTACTCCGTGTGCGCGTGATAGCCGCTGCTCTAGGATAGGTGGACACCTGTGTGTGCAGCCGCAGGTTTGGCACCTATTTTCAACCATCCCAAAACTGGTAGATAAATAGTTAAGAGCAGCAGATCATCGGTAGGAGCTGCAGGTTGCAGCTGCAGCAACAGAGGGGAGTCAGGCTTTGTTTGGAAAACACGATTTCCAGCCCCGTCCTTCCCAGCACGCTGCCCCCCGACCACGCTCACCCCGCGCGCCCCTCTCCCTGCCTGGCGCTCCCTACGGGGCCTCTCGCTCTTTATCAGCCCCTGCGCAGCCACAGGTGACATGGGTGACAACCGGGTCAGCCTGGACACTTGCACGGGCAATCCCGCCGCTTCCCACCGGTGACGGGGAGCTTTAGGCCCACGTCCCAGACTGGGGGACACGCGCTGCCAGGAGCGCACGTGGGAGGAAAAGTGCCGCTAGGCTTTTTTTTTTGGGGGGGTGGGTGGG
>VYXH01012795.1:149565-207736 GCA_013397275.1 Burhinus bistriatus | reverse complement strand
CCACCCAAAAAAATACCCGTTACATCACCCCACGCGGTGCTGCTCCCCCCCCCACACCGGGCAGTTGCTGGAAGCGCTTGAGGAGTAGGGGGGGGAGAATGGGGAATTGGGGTACCAAGCTGGTCGCCAGCCCCCCCCGCAGCCGCTGGTCCCCGGTCACCCCCGGTGCCGCAAGTGCGCTGGCGGGGAGCCGGCTGCACCGCTCGGCCTCGACGACTGCAGCCCCCCCGTGGGTCCGCTGCGGGGCTGGGGGGGATGCACGCTTGCAGCTTGGAAAAATAACTTCTACGCGTGCAAGCGGGTTGGAGTGGATTGTGCGTGGGGATGGATGGCATCCCCTTGGCACCCGGCATGGAGAAGGGCTGCTGGCAAAGCAGCCCTGGTTCCAGCTAATAGCGCGTTCCCTGCCTCCAACTTGCCCCGCTCACAAACTGGCAAACGTTTGGACCTGAGATACTGCTGATCTCTGCCTACGGTTATTCCCACCTCTCCCAGATTCATCTCAAACTAGTGGCACTGTCGGATTGGCATTGGACACTCGCGGGTTCATTTCCAGCTAGATGAGCAGCGGTAGCTGCCAGGTGGCCAAGGGCACGCACTAGCTCGCCGGACGGGAACGCGAGTCCCTCCGGCCGGGAGCAGGCAGCGGCTCTTCACCTACAGATGCTCTCATTGACCATTTCTGCGCTCGGAAGCTAGGCAGAGGGAGGTGACTTCTGGCAGAAGGCATTGCTATTTGCGACGCACCGTGCCCTTCTCCGTAGGAAGGGCTCCTCTCTGCATTTATGATCCGCTCCTTGAAAAGAGGGGGAGAGGAGTCGCTCATCTCAGAAAAACATAGAAACTGCTATTTCTGAAAGTATCCCTGCTCGGGCTCGATTCGCTGCCAGGACCATAAAGGCTCCCCCTCGCCCTCCCTTTTCCAGACAACCGTGAATTTAGGGGTGATGAGGAATTACATTCGGAATGCGTGGATGCCTGCTAGGGAGAGCTTCGGCCTTAAAGAGTCTACTTGATTTTTTTTTAACTAGCTACATGCTAGACTATGCTAAGTTGCCCTGCTTGACCCTCCTTGCTTATGGTGCCTGCGTCCCATCGTATGCCCGAAAGGGCTGCCGGGGGGTGGGGGGCACCAGCCTGCAGAAGGAGGGGGCAAGCTTGAGGCCGGCCGTTGAGCCTTCGACACCATCTGCGTCTGCCTCCTCAGTGAGTGCTTTCGCTGCTGGGAGCCCTATAATTTCCCCTTTTTACTACTTCTAGGACAGGGCAGAGCTGGCCACGAGGCAGGACTGGCTCTAGAGCCGCCCAAGGGGCACGCACCGCGCTGGTGCTGCTCCTAAAGCCCGGCTCCTCTTCCCCCATTCAGAGGATGGGAAAAGCTGTTCCTACTCCCCTTGAAAATCTGCTTCGCCTCCTCTACCTCCTCAACATTTGGCTGTTTTTAGCATCACACAGCTACCCTATTTTAGAAAAAAAACCCATAACACTTGTCTCTCCATCTGCAGAAAGACATTTGTAGCACTTTCCCTTTTGTCTCCCCGTGGCTTTCATCTAACCCACCTGCCCAGGTCAGGTAGAGAGCTGCTTGTGCAGGAGCAGCCTCTATGGCCTTGACATGCAGCAGCAGATCAAAGAGGGTGCGGTAACCCCAGTGCTATCCAGACCAGGACCAATAAGAGTTCAACAAAGTTTGCTACTGTTTGGTCTTTCCTCGTGGCCTGAAGCTTTCAGAGGGGATTTGTCCAGAGAACGGAGCCGCTCTCCCTGCCGGCACGGCGCCCGGTTTCAGACTAGCTTACAAAACCCAGCCCTTCTGCTGCTTCAAGGCAGGACGCACAAAATTTAAAGCCCAGGTACTGCATGTCACCGGGAGGAGTTTATTGACACCAAACAGTTTTTCCGAGTTGTCCCGAGCGGTACAGTGCTTTAATAAAAGGGAAAAGGCGAGAGCTCGTGTCTCCTAGCCTCTGTTACAGATGTGACCACACAACATTATGAACACCCAGGAAGCCAGAAAGCTGCGTAACACGGTGCTTGGGGGTCTTGCGCCTCGTCACAAGCACCGAGCAATCCCTGTGTCCCCTCTCCCCCAGGTCTCTGATGCTACTTTAATACCAGCATAAAATCGCACGGTCAAAAAAGCAGTCCCCTCTCAGGGACACCATCGTAAGAGGCAGTGCTTGGACTGAGCGTCCTAGTGCCATGCGGCTGCAGTCCCTTATTATCTGGGACACATCCTGCTCCTGTGCGTTTGGCAGGTCACCCAGCCATATGCTACGTGCTGGCTCGCACCCCAAAACTCCCTGCCCTTCCCCGGCTCTCAACTGCGGTCCCCACGCAGCCTCATGGGACGGCATAGAGCCCTGGATCAGCTCAGAGGCGAAGGAAAGCACGGCGCGGGAGGTCGGCGCTGCCGGTTGCTGCCGTGGGAGACATCGCCAGGGGACCACACCGTCGCTCTAGCTGGGATTGAGGAGGGGAAGAAAGTCCAAACCCTTTGTGGCTCCTTGGGAGCCAAACGCAGCTTATTCGGCACCGTCAGCGACAGGCTCAGAGCCCTCTTGCCCTAGATACCAAAGACACAAGCACAAAACATTACTTGGATTCCCTCCTCCAGATCCACACCACCGATCGTGTCCTTGCGCCTCTTGCATGCGTGGCTACAGCAAAACTTTTCAGGAACCTCAACAAACGACAAGATTTGTAGCCTAAACCTGTGTGCCTTCGTGACTTTGCCCCAGCTTCTCTGACTCCAGAGCGCTGGCATCTGAGAGACCAAACGCACGACTCCAGAGACCATCAGCTTCAAGACAGAGCGGGTTTTGCTCCCTTGCACCACCCTCACCTCTACGGGACTCTTGGCAAGCGTTACAATGGACAGACCGTTACCAAGCAGGCACCGACATGTGACAGATCTTTTCTAGGATACCACCGACAGCAGAGAAGCATCCCCAGGGCAAGACGACTGCTGCCTACACCCCCCCTGGGGCCGGCGGCACTCCCCGAACCCCTTCCGGCAACCACGGCACCATGCCCCACCTTCCTCTTCGTGGTGCGAGCCCCTGGCTACCGAGGCAGTGGCCCACTCTTTAACGGCCTCCCTGCTCTTGCCTAGGCATCCCAACTCAGCCCTGGATGCATGTACTTGGCTCCAGGATTTTACATTGCTAGAGCACATCCCCACCACATGCATCCATCCCTCCCCTCCTAGGGGAAAGCCGGCCACGAACGACATCACCTGCAAGGACTTTGCTTAATGCAACAAACAAGGAAAAGTAGCCTTTTTGGCCGCCTACCTGCAGGCTGGGACAAAGCATCTTCCGTGACCGTGAGGCTGGCTCTCTCACGACTGTTGTGTTGTAGCCGCAGCAGACAGCGAGGAGAAGTGCCGAGGCAGGAGGCCAGCCTCTCTCTTGCCAGTTCTGAGGAGCAAGAGAGAGGATAACAGTCATGGACAGCATTTACTACAGACACACAGGTCTAACCTTGATCTGGAAACATCCCTTTCCCTTCTCTGGAAAGGGCTTATCTGAAACCTCCCCCAACAGTGTGCAATGCACAAGAAACCTTTGCCTTCAACCTCGCTGGGACAAAAGACATCTTATCTAACCGTGGGCAGCTCCTGCGGTGGCCAGCTCGCCCTCTGTGATGCTGCTGCGAAGCCTCGTGCCTCTGCCCACGCTCCCGACCTGCGCATGGCCATCACCTCTGCATCTGCCCATCCCCTCAGCCAGCACTGCTGCCCACCCTAACAGCACTCATCTGCTTCCTTCTGGAGAGGACCTACTCCATCACTCCGCAGCTTCCTGGTGCAAACCAATCCTGCCTTTGAGGACAAGAACCAGGTTTTCATCATTTACAGGCTATTTACTACTAAATGACCTTTTTATCAGCCCACCTGCTTGACTTTGCCACCCCCTGCCCCTCCACACTGGTGAAGACCTAAGATGACCTCCTCAGCTGCTAGCACTCAGACTACCACATGCTACCGCAGCCTGCATTAGATTAAAACCAACACTGCACTGTGATGCCACTCAGTGATCTTTAAGACTGAAGTTTTTCAAGACAGGCAAGAAGAATTCGTCTCCCATTAACATAACGCCACCGCATTGACCTTGTGCAGGAGACCTTAACGCTTCTATCTCTGTGGCACTGCGTGCTTGCAGAGTACCAAGAAAGCAAAGCATTCCCTGGGAGATGAGCCCCCTTCCCTCACTAGAGCAGCGGGCACGGACGGGCGCTTGGCTGGCTGCCACGGCTCTTGGGCACAGCAGCTCCTCGGCTTCGGCAGTCCCTTCCTGTGGCCTTCGTGCTGTGCAGGCACGGATTGTCCTGGCGAGCTACCCTAAAGTACTGTTAGTGCCGGGTCAAAATAGCACCTGAGCAGAGAGAGCTGAAGCTTCTCTTCTTTTGAGGCCATTAGCGTGTCCCGCATAGAGAGCCTGGCTTAGCTCCCTGCCCTCATAACCTGCAGCATGGCAAAGACAGAAAAGTGCCTCGCAGGGTAAATGCCATCCAGCTACGCGGAGACGTCAGTCATGCTGCATCGGAATTGAACTGTATTTAATTTTGACCTAGTTTGCCAGCCTGGCAGAGACCTTCCCAGATTAGCCTTTAACCACCTGGGTGGTGAAGGCATGTCCCAGCACAGGGCTGCCCACGGGCTCCCAGACCCCCCATCCTTTTCGTCCTTCCCGGCATCAGCAGATACCGCTCCCCATCGCTGCGTCTGCCTGGGGCATGGGCACCCCTGCCCCTTTCCCGGCCATCCCAGGAAGGGTCCCCACTCCCAGGCACCCGCTTTTGCACCCAAGCTTGCCTGGAGAGACGGGTCTCTGGAAGCCATGCAGTTCCTGCTCCCAGCACCACAGCGCCTGGGAAGGGTATTTGTGTTTTTATTCCTTGTTTCCCCTTCGGCAGGTTCCTCGCGGACCCTGCTGTTGGACTACGCAAGCGCTGCCGTGTCCCAGGGGCATCGCTTAAGCTTTCTGTAGCTGTAATGACTAGCTCGTGGCACGCTTCACCGGCAGCTCATTAGACCTTTTCTGCAGCCTTCCTCCACACCTCAGTTCTGGAGTGGCTTTCGTCGGCACTTACCCAAATTGGCCGGGGCAGCCTCTATTCCTGGTCACCCCCTGCCCCATCAATTTAGAAAAAGAGCCCATCTCTGGGACCCTCTTGCCAAGGGACCTGCTTGTTTCTGGGGTGAACAGGCTTCCGGCCTCGACCCCGATCTTCCCCCTCTCTCCCTTATCCTTCTCCTTTCTCCTAAAAACAACAGCTAACGGAGAGCTCTGTTGGTGCTAGCGGAGAAAAAACAGCTCTGCCACCAGATGATTTCAGTATTAACACAATTAACATGGGCCTGGCGCTCTCTGCAATGAGTCACCCGTGTTTCGTATCAATGATTTCAGAGCCTGGCATTTTCAGTCCAAGCCACAAGCAGTGCTACGGCAGGCACAGACTGTATTTTAAAATATCATGGCAGGGCTAGAAACAGATGCTTGGGAGCAGAGCAGAAGGTACAGTAATGAAGCTTTAGCGGGAGCGCATGGGGAACGTGGCGTGCCGGGAATGCAATAGCCGCCCATGACGCTCATCCGCCATGCCGGGCTATTGCGTAAGCCTTGCTGGGGGGAGGCAGAGCAAACGGGGACAAAAGCCCGGTGCTTGTCTGCTGCGGCTTCCAGTGAGCCAGAATGATGGGCAGACTAGTGAGAGCACCTTTCCTTTAAAGCCCTGGGCTAACTGAGCAGTGGCTTTGCTTCTGACTCCTTTCAGCTATAGCTTTCTTTAGCCCCATGCTCATTCCCTTGGCTAACAGGTACCAAATGTTGAACCGATTCCTCTTCTACAAGCATCCCCCGACCACCGTCGAGCCAAGATCCAAGCTGCCGGCAAAACTTTGATGGCTTCGGCAGCTGCTCGCAGCCGCAGAGCCTCCGATAGCCTCACTTATCGAGCCATAATAACCTGTTAACTCTTCAGAAATTTCCTAGGAACTGCATTTGTTTGTAAGCATCCCATTTCCAGTTACACAACCAGGATGGGAAAAGCACGTAATTAATCCCTAGGAGTCTTTTTTCTGCACAGCCCCTGTTTTACACCATGGAGCCTCAGCCCCCAAGTAGTTGTGCTGCATCACCTCCTGACTAATAGCGAGCACCTGGGTCAAGCTGCGGTCTAAGTCCCTTAGCTAGAGCAGTAAGTCTTGACAGAGCAAAGCCATCAATGTACACGGTTACCTCCCGAGCCCGCTCGGCACCAAGAACAGCCCTAACGCTGTCCCGACGCTTGTCGCTGCTCTCAGGTGCTCGGCACTGATACAAGTCAGCAAGCGCGCAATATTTCTGCTTGCAGTTCATCAAAGCTACCGGTGCAATTTCCGCACGGGGAAGTTAACACGTCCTACGCACAGCAGCTCAGCCTCACTGCTGGCTCAAAGGCTGAGATTTAGAGTCCTCCGGTGACAGAAAGGTCTGAGACACTGCTGTCTGGCCTGCCAGTAGCGGTACGAGTAGCTACAGCGAGGTGCCCTTGCCAGAGTCATTCATCTCGTGGCCAGCCTGCAGCATTTTGGAGCCCGGGCTTTTGCTAACAGTGCAGTTTGTCCCGTGCGAGGGGTGAGCAGCCTCTGCCGAGCTTGGCGACCAAAACCCTTCCCCAGCCTCTCAACTCTGGGCATAAGGAACTGAGAGTGACAGCGATGGGAAGGGGAGCTGGTGCTTAGGTGGTGCAGGTGTCAAGGAACACGAGATCGGGGCGCTACCCCCAGCCCCAGAGTAGCTCAGTGCTGCATGCTACACCACCCTGGTCTGCTCGCGTCCTGACCATTATCACCAGTGTGTCTGCACAGCACCACGAATCCGGACAACGTTCCCCCTCCCAGCCTGGCCAGGGAGTGCTCAGGCTCCAGCTGCGCCCCTTGAGTCATGCGCGAGCTCCTACCTGCTCTGGGATATGCTCCTGCAAGACGGCAGTTCTGGGGGCTGTCTTCTCACCCCATTGCTGCGGGGGATGCGTTTATTGGAAGATTCTGTTAACAAAAAAAATACATACAGCGTGAGCAAAGCTAGCAGCATGAACTAGAGCTACGAGCAGCCTCCGCTACATCTTGGCTCCGGTTCTCCCCTCCTGGACTTCATTTGGCACCAAACATATTAGGAGGACAAATTAAGATTTCATGCATATTTCATATACACTTAAGCACTTGGCAAAGACCAAAACACTTCCCCATTAAGTGGAATTTATACTAACTGCTGTTTCCGTTAGGCACTGGGCATTACCCGTTCATAGGTTAAACCGGCTCCCGGGGAAGGTTTCCCCTGTTAGGGGAGGTGGGGGACTCTGTGCTGGCAGGCTCCTGACAAGTGAACCTCCTCCCGGTAAACGGGGTAGGGCTACTCACATCAGGGATAACAACAGCCTTATCGCAAAGCTATTTCGCAGAAAATGTCCTGGTCAACAGGATGTCAGGTGCTGTTCACCTGGGGCACAACACGGTGCTGCTGCCCAGCCAGCAAAGACTCAGGGTGCCATTCATTTCTCCCCTGAGCTATTTGGGTCCCTGCAAAGCTCCATGGGGCCGTAGCAGGGCAGCTCAACATCAGGCTGCAGTCTCCCGTGCCGGCAGTGACAAACATGTAGGGCTCCTAAACCTGAGAGTGGGGCTTCTAAACCTGAGACACTGCTGCATGAGCCCTTCTCGGGGGACTTACAGCATAAGGCATCCTTCTGGTGGCTTCTTGTTCTTTACAACCCTTAGTAAGACATGTTCTAGCAGCCTTTAGCTACTCCAGAGCTTTCTGCTGAGCACAGCCCCATGACACTCAGTGCTGCTCTTCCTCCCTCTTACCAGGAAACCAAACCTTGTTCCTGCCCAGTTGGGCCTTTATATAGGGGCTCTGCCCTAATTAGGCTGCTTGAGGTCACATGGCTCCTAATGAGTAACAAGGCTCAGCTGGCTCCTCCAAGCCCAAGCCCAAGCCCAAGCCCAGTGCCCCCAGTCTTTGGGTTTCTCCAGGTGTCCCTGGAGGTGTAGTAAGTGAGGAGAGGGCTCGCTGTCTCTTGTCACCCGTGGAAAAAAAAGCTGTAGAGGTTTAGTGCTGAGGTTAAAGCGAGGCGCAGGTAGGAGTCTCCTGTGGTTTTCCTGTTTTTGAAGCTGTCCTACTGTCAGACTTCTTGCAGAAAAAAACCCACCAAGCACTACTGAAATTGCCACGGAGGTGGTGACAAGCCCTCTTGGCTGAAGGGAGCCGGGGAGGGCAGGGAAGCTCGGGCAGATCTGTGCTGGCCTTTCCTTGGGGGAGCAGACAGATATCCCTCTTGAGGGGCTCTCCCAGGGAAGGGAAGCTGGGCAGGGTCGCCCACTTCTGTCTCTGAATGGGCAGCTTTGGGTACCCCCTCGCTATCCCCCTCCCCTCCAAATAACACCACCGCTCTCGGTAGGCTAATAAACCTAGCCCTCTGCCTGAAGCCAGCAACCTCAGTCTGGGTGCAGCTGGGAACCCCAAAAAAAGCTGCACCCAAAAGAACCCATATCAATGTCGGAGATTGGGATGAGGTTATCCTGCGTTTAAAGGATGGGAGGGGGACTGGGAGCACAGAACCCGCTCGGGATTTCAGCCCTGAGGCTATATGTGGGCTGTCTGGGTGGGCATCAGCAATTCCTTCTTCTCTGCCCCGTTTCCCTGCATCCTCAAGCGGCATGGCTTCTTTTTTTCCAGCGGGCGCGCAAGGCTACTGCTGGCTTGCTTGGCAGCAGATGCTGCCGCCTGACCTAAATCTCTGCTGCTTTTGCTATCTGGGCGCTCCAACGTGGTCTGCCCGGCGGGGGGGGGTTTCTGCCTGGGTGGCCGGGGATGCAGCCGGGGGTACCAGCCCTGGGGGCTGCTCGCTGCCCCCACATTTTGGTTATTTAATTTTTTTTCCTCTTGCGTGAACCTATTGCGTAAGAGCGATTTGAGGGCTTCTGCTTCATTCACCACCCCCTACCCCCCCATCAGAATAAAGATCTTGGTTTTCCAAGTGTTTTACTTGCCAGTCACTGGCAGGGGTTAAACTGGCTCCTTACCCCCGACGGCACTCCTCGCTGATCCCGGGGTCAGCGAGAGCCGCAGGGTATCAGGCCTAAGAAGGGCTCAGCCCTGTATTATTGCAGCTTCCCAAGGCCATGAGCTTAGGGGTTACCAGCCATGGGCTGAGCGCACACGGCCGCTGCTGCGGGTATTGGGGTGCCTGTCCATGGCTGAGCTACTTCACCCAGCCTCCCTGTCGAGGCTGGTCGCTATGAGCACTGGGTTTGCCCAGAGGCTCCTGCACCTTCAGCTCCTGCACCTTCAGCTCCTGCCGCGGCGATGCTGCGATAGCTTCCCCATAGAAACCAGCCGTTCGCTGCCGGCTCTGTTCCAGCGCTGCCGGATACAGCACATGCACGGGGAATAACAGGATCATGTACAACTGCGTCTGTGTTAGATACCAGCATGTCCTTTAGGGTACAGAAGTCGTCGCTGTAGGGAGGTGACTGTTTCCCTGTGGCCCTTCGCCTAACCAGCCTGGATTTGAAATCACCTCTCGGTCCTTGATTTTAGTTTTCATTCTCATTATCCCCCGAATCCTATTTCTCCGAGGATGAATAAAGGGCAAACTAACCCTTTTAGGCACACACATTTTACCAACGTGTTCATAGGAGATGCTGCTTTACGTGGGGCCATGCTCGAACATCACCCCCCCAGGGAAGCCTTTACCTGTTCGGTGGCTTTACAGCGAGTGCTTGAATACCCCACCGAGGTGGTCTCGGTGTAAGTGGCAGCAGCCCTGGCTTGGTGGCACCGTCTGTGCAATCCCCGTCGTGTTGGCAGAGGTTTCCAACCCCCGTCACGTGTGCAGCCGCCGGTTTGCTTGGCTGTTCTTTAAATGGAGGGGCTTTAAATGAGACCGCAGGGGGAGGTGGGAGTGTGATGAAGGCACAGCAACCTTGGAACGTGGTGGTGGAAAGGTAAAGCCCTTAGCACCCAGTTGAAAGCCCTGGGCTATCCTGTTGCCTTTTAGCACTCCAGGAAGGAGCTGAGCTCGCCCTAAGCGTACCGATGAGGTCCAAAGAGCCGGATGCACGGTGCCCCTCTGCTGTTTGCCTTCTGGCCTGTTTAACTTCTGCCCCTGGTTTGAAGGAGTTTCCAGGAGGAGTGGTATGAGCGGGTGTTTGCTCTCCAACTGTCCCTGCGGGCGAAGCCGTGGCTCAGGGTACCCTTTTCCTTGGCGTTGCAGGTCAGCCTCAATGATTCCCACAATCAGATGGTTGTCCACTGGGCGGGAGAGAAGAGCAACGTGATTGTGGCCTTGGCCAGAGACAGCCTGTCCTTGCTGGGTCCCAAAAACAGCGATGTAAGTACTGTAGCTCGGCACTGTCCTGGGGTGCCTTCGTGGTTTCTATGCCGGTGTCTGCTAAGCCACAGCCTGCCTTTCTCTCGTGTGCTGGGAGGATGGAAGAAAGGCCCCTGAGTTTGAGTTCAGAGGCACAAAAAAACCCATTTACTATCCTCTGTGTTGCCCAACAGGTTTGAGCCCTGAGAGGCTGGCTCGGGCAATCTCTAAGGCCTTCCCCCCTGTAGTTTTCTGAATCTTTATCCAACTCTGTCAGAAGGGAAACCAGAGCTTTGTGCTCCTCACATTGGGGCTTCTCCTTTGCAGGTTTATGTGTCGTACGACTACGGGAAGAGTTTTAAGAAGATTTCAGAGAGGTTCCGCTTCAGTGGGGGGAATAGCAGTGAGGTGGCCATCGCCCAGTTCTACCACAGCCCGGCTGACAACAAGAGGGTGAGGATGCAGCAGTGGCCCCAGTGGGGCTCGTAAGCGGTTTCTCACTGCTGACAGCATGAACGCGGCACAGCCCTTGGGCCAGGGGACCCGGGTGTGTGGCCATCCCAACCCACGTCTGTGGGTCATGCTGAGAACCTGCCTTTGCGTGGGGCAAGTGCTCCCATGGGCCTTTCTGCTGTGACAGCAGGGAGGGACGGACACTTCCCGCAGATGGGGACCAAGGGCAGTTTTTGCATGGGCCTCTCGCTTCCTGGGAGAGCCCCTAGGGCCGTCCTGGGGTCCCCGAGGCAGAGGCGGGACGTGCCAGGCACGCTGCCAAACCTCCTGTATGGCTCTACGATGTTCAGGACCATTGGAGCATGGTGGGAGAGGGGGCAGCTGGCGCAGGCAAAGTCCTCTCCTCCGGAGTTTGCCTTCCCAAAGGCTCTCCCAGGACGTGTGCCTTTTTTACCGCTCCCTGAGCTCTGCTCTGACCACCCGCTTTCCTTCTTCCATGTCGGTCCCTCTCTTCCCAGTATATCTTTGTGGACGCCTTCGTCCCGTACCTTTGGATCACCACCGACTTCTGCAACAACATTCAGGGCTTCTCGATTCCCTTCAGAGCAGCAGACCTCCTCCTGCATGGCAGGAACCCCAACCTCCTCTTGGGCTTCGACAGGTCTCATCCTAAAAAACAGGTGAGCGCTTCTACTTAGACAGAAGGGCCAGTGTCCTGCCTCTACCCTGCTGGGGCATTCCCCTGGCCAGTTTGGGCTGAGATCCACCCTGCCTTGTGCCAGCGCCGTGTGGTTTCATGCTTTGACCATCCAGGGTGTCTGATCTTGGATGGCTGTATGCAAAGCTGTCCAAAATTGGCCAGGACACCCCTTCCCTACAGGTCAGGCTGGTTTCTGACCTCTGCTGCGGTGAGGATGTAGTACCTGCAGGATGGCTGCCTTAAACATTTCCTTTCACTTTTCCTTCATTTATGCTGGTCCTTCATCTGCGCCGCTCCTGACCGTATCGATCTCCCCGACTATTGCGGTCATAACTCGCCGCGGAGCGCTGGCAGCTGAGGCAGGACTGACCTCTGCAGTATTTCATGCGGGCACGTGGTTTGGCTTTGGGTCTTGCGTAACAAATTGCTTCCTGAAAACAAACCTCTTTTATTTTTTCCCCTGGAGCTACCGGCTACAGTTTGTAAATAATTACAGCACCTTCAGATAGATACAGGCAGCGT
Organism: Burhinus bistriatus; assembly: GCA_013397275.1. Taxonomy (NCBI): domain Eukaryota; kingdom Metazoa; phylum Chordata; class Aves; order Charadriiformes; family Burhinidae; genus Burhinus; species Burhinus bistriatus. The sequence continues at coordinate 195,699 of VYXH01012795.1, read as the reverse complement.
AAGCAAAACCTGGAGATGAAACAGCCATCCCCCAACATGTGAATGGAGACAGTCGAGCAGGGTACCCGCACACTCCATGCCAGTTTGAGTCCAGTCATAGCAGGGTGCGTGCTGGGCACTACCGATGCCTTCCTGGGGGACGGAGCTGGCTGGGAGCGGTGCCTGCCCTGGGCAGGCTGCCGGACTGACTGTCGAGGCTGGAGTCTGGCTGGCCGTATCAGCGTACCTGCAAAAAAAGAGGCAAAAATTGCACCTCGGGTGGCACCGTAGTGCTTGGAAAAAGACAGGCAGGTGTCAGGGTCGTGGGCCCGTGGAGGGACAGGATCCGCAGAGGGGCTGATGTGCCTGAGGGCCGATGTGTTTATCACTGCTACTTTTGTTGACGCAACGAAAAATACTATCTCTCCTCTTGATCTTTTCCTTACTGAGGCCGGCAGATCTGCAACAACAGCGTGTCGCTGTGCTCGGGGCTGTAACAGCCTCCGAGGGGGAGATGGCTCTGCCCAGATATTTAGCCTTGCTAACGCACTCCATGGGTACGTTATAATGAGTTATTTTTATTTCTGAGACAGTATAGAACCCGGTGGATCGACAGACAGTGAGAATTCCTTCTGGTAGGAGACCAAAGTGCAATTTTTTCCTGTTTGAGTTATTCTCCTGCAGCTAGAAAGATTGCTGTCGCTTTGGGTAGCTGGCATGTAAAGAGAAGTCATCAAAGTAGTTCACAGTTTTACAATGGACTCATGTCCGTCCTGCCTTCCCTGCCCGAGGTTAGGTCTCTTAAAGGACCGGGTCTGTTTGGTTGCCCAGTCCCACTGGCATCTCTCACCTTTGTCGTTGCAGCTCTGGAAATCAGATGATTTTGGCCAAACCTGGATAATGATTCAGGAACACGTGAAGTCTTTTTCTTGGTACGTATCGCCCCTTTGTGTTACACCCAGCTCTTGTCTTCTCTCACTCCTCACCTCTGGCCTCCTTTGCCGCCCTGCGCAAACTGCGGACCCGGGTACCAAAGCATGCTCCGGCTCCAGCCTCCTGCTCCCCTCACCAAGCGGAGACCCTGCGCCCGGGGAATGTGGCACGGCAGGGTGACGGGAGACAGACACCGACATGGGCACTGGGGGTGCTCCACGTTCCCCCAGTTCTTGTGTGCCCACCTCTTGATGAGGCTCCCGCTCCTTGGTACCTGCTGCCTTCCTCTTTGCTCTGCGAGTGCAGAAATAACACCACCACCACCTTCTTTATTCTTTCCAGGGGAGTTGAGCCCTACGATAAGCCAAATACAGTGTACATCGAGCGGCACGAGCCTTCTGGGGCTTCGACCGTCATTCGCAGCACCGATTTCTTTCAGAGCCGAGAAAATAAAGAAGTAATCCTGGAAGACGTTGAAGACTTCCAGCTCAGGGACAAATACATGTTTGCAACAAAGTCCGTGGTAAGTGTCAAGCGAGCAATTCACTGCCGTGGGTGACAGTCGACGCTTCGGTACAGTGCCACCACGGCCACAGCGGGCAATAGCTCTGCTTTCGGCTGGGCCCTGCATCTAAAGCGTGGTGAGAGCGTTTGCTAGGGATGATGCTGCTCGCTGCTGTACCTTGCGGCCCTCGGACCTCACATTTAGCTTGTCACGGAGGTGTTGCTCAGGCTGCCTGTGGCTGCCTTCCCTGCTTGACCTGGCACCGCCATGGACAAAGCAACATGTACCGATGCCGCTCTCCTGGCGGGGCTCGGAGCGGCAGCGTTTCCCTACGCCTGCCTTCAGGCTGCGAAGTGCTGGGACCGGGCAAAGACCCTGCGAAGGCAGGCGAGGGGGGATGCGGTGGCAGGAGAAGGGGGGATGGGGCTCAGCAGCTCCGTGGTTAGGAGGCTGCTTGTCAGAGAGGATTACCATCAAATGTGGACAAGGTCCAAGAAGCCTACCGTGCTCCAGCTTGGTAAGAGAGCTGGATTTTCAGTTCTCTTTCCTGAGGAAAAAGGATGCAGGTGAGCGACAGTGGTCTTTTTGGTCCCTCTGCAGCCCAGGCCCCCTATACTTTTTGAAGCTGTTGCCCGGTTTCAGACAAACCTGAAAACAAGCTAGCCAGCATCTGTGCTTTCTCTGAGGACAAGTCCTTTACAGATGATCAGACAGCGGAGAGGTGGAGTCCTATTCCTTCTAGCAGTTACGGAGCAGTTTTATTCTGTGAAGATGTGAGCATTGCTTTCCTCCCCCGCTGCTGCCGTCGAGTCTCTTTTAACGGGCAACTTTGCCATTTAGGGGTGACTCCTCGCAAAACCCTGTAGTGTTTCCTGGGCGGTAAGCAGCGAGCATGTCGCCTCCGGCAACCTGAGCGCCTGCAGTGTTGTCTAAGGCTGGCGGGGAACATGTTTGCTGAGCACTTTTGGTTTCTCGGAAGTCTTTCCTTGCAGGTAGTACAGCCTGCAACTTTTGGGGCCCGTCCCCTTGGCGCTGCGCCTGCTCTGCAGCCTGCTGTGGTTTGCAGAAGATTTTATCTAGGCTTGCTGGTGGTGTTGAGTGAAACGTGGGGGATGGTCCGCGTCTCTGCTGAGAAGCCACGGGGCTCAGAGGGCAGCACCCTGAAAGCACAAGGCTGGTTTGAGTCGGGACCTTTCAAAGCATGAACTCAATTTGGGGGTTCTTCGGAGTTGTTTCTGCTTCTGGAGGGCTCCAGAGTCACAGGAGCTGCCGTCACGCTTTGTCCTGCAGCTCTAATGACCGGCATTACACTAAACAACATTAAAATCACCCATATTCCATGCCGAGGCAAAGACCAGTGGGAAACACAGAGGCTCAGAGGGAGGCCAGCCTGGCTGCAGACCCCTAATTTGGAAATGATATCCCCAGGTCTGGCATCTGGCACTCATGTCAAACCCCGGCTGCGGCAGGAACGCTGCTGGGAGGGGACAGGCTGGGTGGCAGAGGCACCCGGGACTCCGACTTCTGCTCCTCTCCGTGGGAGGCGCGGTTGCTTAGTGATACGGAGCCTGGGAAAATCAGGCCGCGTATTTTTGGAGCCTAAATCTGGGTTTAGGTTCTTACCATTAGCATCCCATACAAAATAGGTTGCCCCCAGCTTTTTACTTTTTTGGCTTCACACTGATGCCTTTCATTTTGCGCAAATCATTAAAAATAGGAAGGAAAGGACAGAGCGCTCTGCAGAAAGAGGAGGAATTAAAATCAGCCTCCTTACCTCCATTTGACCGGCCAGAAAGGGCAGTTTCTCTCCTTGCTGAGCGCTGCCTGCGTGGATGTAAACCAGGAGTGGGGAGCGCTGCTCCCCATGGCCAGTCCCAGGGCAGGCAGCTGCCATGCTTTGCCCACATGCATGGAGGGTGAAGTCCCAGGCACGTGGTTTGTAGGTTTGCCCCAGTCTGCCTTCAGCTGCTGCTGGAGAAGAGGGTGATTTTGGGGGCGAGAGCTACTCCTAACATGTCCCTCTGCTCTGCCGCAGCATTTGCAGGGCAGCTCGCAGCCACCTTCGCTCCAGCTCTGGGTTTCCTTCAACCGCAAGCCGATGCGCGTGGCACACTTCGTAACCAAGCATCCAATTAAGGTAAGTGGCAATTTCCGAGAAGACCTCCTCTCTGCCTCCTTTGCCAAGGACGCCCTCAGATGTCAACAGCATTTTTTCTGCATTTCACCAGACGCTGCGGGAGTTGGAGCTGGGAAGGGACCTCGTTTGACCCTGCTCGGGGGGGTTAGCTGAGCAACAGCTCACGTTCAGATGATCTCGTGGTTTACACGACGGTACTTTATGCTAGCGATTCGTGCCTCTGGAGAAATATCAGAGTACCCAGAGCACTGTTGGGGGTCAACACTGTCCTGGGCACGAGGCTGTCTGGAAAGACACAGTCACCATCTTCCTCCAGCACTGGTGGTGCAGGCTGCAGCAAAGCCCAGATACCCAGAGAGGGACGGAGCTCGGGGCTCAGTGCTTTGTCTTTGCTTTTGGGGACCTTACCTCTTCCCATGGTGTGAGGCGCTAGGTCACCGAGCGTGCGCTGGTTCCACCAGCATGGCCCAGAGCATCCAGGCAGAGGAAGCCCAGGGGGACAGCCAGCGTTTGCAAAGAGTCTGCGATGCATGAACCAGACGTGCTGTGGTGTCCCCAGGCTGGTGGGGAGGAAGGAAAGCACGAGGGTTACCCTCGGTGTTTGGCGGAGCAGCAGGGCACGCTCCTGGCTGCGAGATGCCCCCAATGTCGGTGGGGTCCAGGCAGAGAGAGATCTGGCACCGATGGGGCTTGGCACCCTGTGCTGCTCCTGGGGGCTGCCGGTGGGTTGTGCAAGCCGGAGGGCAGAGGATAGCGATCGCGGGAGGAGAAACAAAAGAAAAAGCAGAGGGAAGGTACCTGCTTGCCAAGTGGAAGAAGTACAAGTGGGTGGAGGGAAGAATTAACTTTCAGCTAGCTAAGAGGAAACACTAAACCGGCCTGTATGTAAACCCTGCTTGCATGCCCACGTGTATGAAGCCTGCTCACCTGTCATTTCCATCCAAAGGAATATTACGTTGCTGACGCCTCGGAGGACCAGGTGTTTGTGTGTGTCAGCCACGATAACAACCGTACCAACCTCTACATCTCGGAGGCAGAAGGCCTGAAGTTCTCCCTGTCTTTAGAAAATGTGCTCTACTACAGCCCAGGAGGAGCTGGAAGTGACACCTTGGTCAGGTAACATGGGACGTGCCTAATTGGCTGCTGTACACGATAACATTGGCCAACGTCTTTGTAGTTTTTGGCTGCGTTTGATCAAAGCATCGCCCTGATCCCTGGGCTTGATGTTCCTCACTCCCCAGACCCAGGGAGGCTGCAATTCCCGGAGCCCACCTTTGTATTTCCTCGCAGGTATTTTGCCAACGAGCCCTTTGCGGACTTCCATCGCGTTGAAGGCGTGCGGGGTGTCTACATCGCCACCCTGATCAACGGCTCCTTCAGCGAGGAGAACATGCGCTCCGTCATCACCTTTGACAAGGGGGGCACCTGGGAGCTGCTGCAGCCCCCGGCGCAGACACACTACGGGGAGCAGATAGACTGCGAGGTAGCGCGGGGTGGGAAGGGGCAGGGGTGTGAGCACGGGAGAAGCTCCCCACAAAAGAGGCTGAAATGGCAATCCTGCCACGAGGGAGTCCCTCCACGCCTCTCCAAGCAGAGAGGGATGGACTAGGTGTGACGAGGGCATGGGTGAGCGCAGGATGCAGGGTTAATGCCACTGTGTTTTGCTTTTCCAGTTTTCTCAGGGCTGCTCTCTCCACCTGGCCCAGCGCCTGAGCCAGCTGCTTAATTTCCAGCTGCGCAGGATGCCCATTCTCTCCAAGGAGTCAGCGCCAGGACTGATCATTGCCACCGGTATCGCTTTCCTTCCCGCAGCCACACAGGGTCTTGGGGCATATTGCTGTCAGGACATGGGGAACTTGGCAGCATCTAGTTTGTCTACGCAGGTTACAAAAATGCAATTAAATTGTGCATTTTGCTGTCCTTTCTCTGCTGCAGTCCCTATACAGTAATTGCAGCATGTGCATTTTACTTCAGCATGGTGATGTGAGAAACGTTGCCTGCTTATTCTGATCCTCTTTCCTGCCACTATCCATGTGAAGGGTTTCTTGAACCCACAGAAATTCCTGTTTGTCTCGCTCCTTTACTGAAGAAAACACTTACATGTCTTGTTTCATCATCTTTATAGGCATAGGTTTTCCCCCAGCTGCTTTTAAATCTTGTATTAGTCTAAAATACTTGCTTTTGAAGGGATTAGTTTATGGTGTGAAAAATTAGCTCCTCAATCATTGTCATTTTGCTCACAGACAAAAATGGTTTAGAGGTGTCTGGCTTCATTTTAAACACTTGCTTTGCATTCCTCAAGAAGAATGGTTTCTCCCGTTCTCCTAGGCTCTGTTGGCAAGAACATGGCAAGGAAAACCAACGTCTATGTCTCGAGCAGTGCCGGAGCAAGGTGGAGAGAGGTAAGGCAGCTCTTTTGCTTGTCAGCTCAGCGGTGCAGCGGGTAGGACGTCAGCAGCAATATAGATAAGCCATGTGCAGCTCTTGGGCATTAAAGGTGACCTCCACATACGCATCCAAGAGCTGTAGGTGGAAGGTGCCGAACATCCCTTGAGACCAAGGCAGAAAGGTCTTTAAATGAAGGACCAGGCATGTGCTGGCATAGAGGTGAATCTCTCGGTCCTCTGGGTGAAGGTGGTGGGTTCAAATGCAGGAGAGCTCCCTCCTCTGGTTATTCTTTTCAACTGGCAGGACTTGCCCTCAGCATGGGTCATCTGGCCCCTTTTAGAGGGGACTGACAGCAAGGACTTTGTACGTGAGAGCATCCGGAGAGGCTCCGGCATCTTCCAGAAAACTGGAATGTCGCCCTCGCTTTATGGGGAGTTTGATGCTGTTTACTAAGTGGGTGTTCTGGTCTGCAGCAGTATTTGTGGTCTGCCTGTGCATTCTGCAGCGAGCGTAATATGGTATTTCAACATCTGCAAGCTATTTAATCCTGTGAATTAAACGGCCTCCTTTTCCTCCCGTAAGTGCTGCGCGGTCTGGGTTAAGGTCTGGGCAGCTGCAGTGGTGGTGGGGACACACCACAGGTCTGGCTGCTGCCAAAGCCCTCCGTGGTTTCAGAGGTTGGCCCCGGCTGAGAGCGGGCGCCTCTGAAATACTGCTGGGGAGCGGCCGTGGGAAGCCACCGTTTCTCTCCGTGGGAACCTTTTGGCAAGACAGGAGCGCTCATGGCCGGGGAAGGGTATCCGAATGCCGAGACTTTCAGGTGCCAACCTCCCCTAGCTCGTGGGCAGGTTTGAACTGAAGTGCAATTAAAACCTGCCGAGGAAGCGTTGACCCGCGGTTAACAACACCGAGCTCCTGGCTTATTCGGGCCCTTTGTATCGCGAGCGGAGGTGCGGAATGACCCAGCACTGCAGTTCCTCAGCTGAGGAGGAGTAACACAACTCCTCCTCTCGGCTTTGGCAAGCAGCAGGCTGGAAGGCTCGTCGCTCTCCAGATCACCGGTATGGTCTCACAGCGCAGAAAAGAAACAAACAATGCATTCAGTGCCCTGCGCAAGCACGTCCCTGAGTGCATTAGCGCATCCTGCGAGCAGAGTCAGGCACGTACACGCTCTCTGTTTTCATCCTGAGCTGCGCTGGGCTCCCCAGACAGGAAAGCAAAGGTGATTTTGTGTTGGTGGTCACTAGACAGAGCTGGAGATGAGCGTGAAATTGGAGTTTCTTTCTGCGGGACGGATGTACGAACTGTATCTGGGGCTTGTTTTTGCACGCCACGGCCCCACTTCCCTTTGAGCATTCAAGAAGCCTTACAGCCCGAAACCCAACGCTCACCTGCAGTCCTGGGAAGGCGGGGAGTCCCTGCCGAGTGTCAGGACAAAGAGCTGCAGACTGAGAGGGGGAGCGATGGACTCCGGCTTCATGTAATGGCACTTTGTTAATTCTTTCCCTGCGCACGCCGCGGGAGGAGCAGAGTCCAGGGCACGGTGCTGCTCTTAAACACAGCGATATACTGAGGGAAATTGGTCTGGCTGCTCTTGACAGCAGATGTTGGCCCATAAACACTTGAATCTCTGGTGCCTCCGGATATTTGGCTCGGCCCAGCCGACCTGAAACGTTAGCTCACGTCAAGCAGTATTTCTAGTGAAGCATGCTTTCCAGTCAAGCTTTTCCCTTAATTCAGCACGCCTCTGATGCACCCCTCAGCACTGTTTCTTTTCCAGGCGCTGTCTGGACCCCACTATTATACCTGGGGCGATCACGGTGGCATTCTTGTGGCCATCGCACAAGGCACCGAGACCGACCAGCTCAAGTAAGCAGCTGGGCAGGGGGATTGCCTCTGGGGCTCGGGTTGACACTGGGAGAGAGTACCCTGTGGCAGGCCAGACCTGGCCCTGGCAGCTCTCCCACTCCTCTTTCTCCAGGTACAGCACAAATGAAGGGGAAACCTGGAAAACGTTCACTTTCTCCAAGAAGCCGGTGTTTGTGTACGGCCTGCTTACCGAGCCTGGGGAGAAAAGCACCATATTCACCATCTTCGGCTCGTACAAAGAGAATGGCCACAGCTGGCTGATACTGCAGATCAACACCACTGACGTGCTGGGTAAGGGGACGGGTGACAGAGCCGTTGCTGACACTGGTTGTGCCGGTGAGAGAGCCGTCCTGTCTCCACCCCACAGCTTTGCATGTTACAGGCTAATAAGCCCTCGCCTGAAAACAGCTGGTCCCCACACTGCCCAGCCTGCCCCACGCACCCCTGGGGGTGCAGGTCAGTTCTTGACATACCATCTCTGGGGGGGCTGAGAGCCAGGAAGGGGCAAGGGAGAGGTTTTCAGAAGCCCAAAGCAACCAAGAGACCTCAGGCTATGAGCCAAACTATTTAGTCATCTAAGGCTCTTAGATTCCCACTGACGTGCACAGGAAGTTGGGCACCTAAATACAAATCGGGCACGGAGAAAACTTTTGGTGCTCTTGCCCTCCATCCTGTTTTCCAAAAGAGACCCCAGAGAGATGCCCTCAAGTCCCATCAGCAGCAGACCCTGCTCCCCTGGCCATCCCGTGGGAGCTGCGGGAGAGAGGGCATTGCCTGCGGGGCTGCAGTACTGCTGTCTGTGTTTGGGTGCTCCATCCCTCGCGTCTCATGTCCACGTGGACCTGGCTGCTGAAGGCACTCGCGTCCCCTGTGCTCTCCCCATACCCCCTCCCTCCTCACCGAGGGATCTGTTGAAAAGGAAAAGGGAAAAAAAACCTTCTGAAGGCTTGTGCCTATGAATGTTTTATAACCCATTTCAGCTTTGATTGCAAGGCAGCATTTTAATCAAAGAGCAGTTAAACCCAGCAGAGGAATTTGCTTGACTAAAATTTATAACTGATTCCCTTGACGTTTTGTTAGAAGCGGATCTGTTTGGTAACCAGAATGACTTCATTTAAATAAGGCATTGCAAATTCACTGTCACCGCGACAGAGCTGCTTGTTGCCTCCTGTCACCGACTGCCGCCGCACACTCTGAGCTGAAATGCTTTCTGCTCTGCCCTTTCTTTCGGGCCAGGGCTTGAGCCTTGAAATTTGGGGGGAAACTCCTGGTTTTGCGCCAGAGGAGGGCAGGGAGAGGAAAGGGGCAACGGGCATCATCGTGGCGCAAGGGTGGGTCCCAGCGCACCTACCCTCACTCCGAGCATCCTGGGTCTCCATGCCACAATGCCACTAGCCGTGGCAAGAAGCCGAGGGTAACGCAGCCTTCCCGGAGGCTAGGCTGGCTGCTTGGAGCCTGCGGCTCCCCTCGAGAGGCCACCTGCACCTCCTCTGAGAGCAAGGCTCTCTGTGTTCCACCCAGTCCCCGTCCCCGGAGTGCGGCACAGGACACGATACCGTGCTTTGCACACCCTCACCGGGCACATATCAGCAGCAGTGACTGAGGGACATCTGTGACTTTCTTGCTTTTATACCCTTGGTCTGGCTTGCAGCAAGGACCGCACCTTTCTTTACCCCAACCTTGTCGCTTCTCTTAGGGGTCCCTTGCACAGAGAATGACTACAAACTGTGGTCGCCCTCCGACGAGCGAGGCAACGAATGCTTACTGGGGCATAAAACCGTTTTCAAAAGGAGGACTCCTCATGCGACCTGTTTCAATGGGGAAGATTTTGATAGGCCCGTCATGGTCTCCAACTGCTCTTGTACAAGGGAAGACTTTGAATGGTAAAACCAATTAATTTCTTTTAGTCTGGATTGTAAGTCTGAGATAAATATCTGTGACCGATCGCTCAAAGTGAGCAAACATCCGATTTACTTAGCTCTTTGTATCTCCACTTGATTTTATAGCAAAGAGGAAACTAAATAGACTGAAAACATCCTTTCATTAACAATGGGGCATGAGATTTAATGAACGTCTTTAGAGCCTTATGGGAGCCTCTGAAATGTTCTATAGAAGAGGAAAGTACCATTAATGCATCACCTTCTTTCAAACGATGGCGGACAATTTCCCACTGCGTATAGAGATCCTCCGCTAAAAAGCTCACTGACCCTTTAGCCACAGGGATGCAGCCGGCCCTGCTATATCATTTTATCTGCAATTTGCACATTACTGACACTGCACAGCTCTCGGGATTAGGAAACACGCTCTGGCAATCTGATGCAAAAGTTTGGGGTTAGCAAGTGAACTGCCTTGCAGGGACTGGACTTTGAGCAGAGGTCACAGCCAGACCGCTGGAGTGCCCGGTGCACGCGGTTAAGGACGGGCATCCAGACCTGCCTGTCTGATGCCGAGACAGAGCCCCAGTCTGGCTCGTCATGAGCAGACTGGGAATAGGGCTGGTGGGATCCAATTCCTGCCTCAGAATGGCAGCCCTGGACTCTTTGCAAAATAAGATTGACGTAACCTCTTCCATGGCGTTTTCCAAAGAACAGACACACCATCACTCCCATTTTACCAACAGGAAAAAGCAAGAGACAGACCAGTGACCTAAGCCAGCTAGCGGGAGAACTGGGGCTTGTGGCCAGATTTTTCAGGGCACGCTGGCTCAGCTGTGCCTTGCTGCCTTGCCTGCCCTAGTCTGCTCAGCCCCTGGCAAGCTTATTTGCAAAATGTTCTTGAAACATCCTGGAAACAGAAGTTGTCTGACTGTAAGATATTATGATGCAGCTAAATACTGGTAATAAATGAATAGACTTCTGAGATACTTTGAGTTCTTAAAACTTCTATGCAAAAATAGAGCAGAGTATAGCATGGCTGCATTTTTTCCTTCTCCCCTGTCCTTCCTTACATCTTTCTTCTCCTTGCAGTGACTTTGGCTTTAAGCTGAGCGATGACTTATCATTAGAAGTCTGTGTCCCTGACCCTGAATTTGCCGGGAAACTGTACGACCCGCCAGTCCCTTGCCCTGTTGGCTCAACTTACAAGAAGACTCGAGGGTACGTGTTGTACTTGGGAGGAGAACCTGATCTTCCAAATGCTGGGATTTATCCTCTTGCCGATTCAAAACCCCAAACAACCACAAAACCCACACACAGACAAGTGGTGGTAAACAAATTGTGTGTTTGGACATACATTGCAGCTAAGCACTGCCACTTATTCTAGCTGCACAGGATGGCATGTTAACAGTTTCCGTGAAATAAACTGCCTGGCTGTATATGTTGCAGCTACCGAAAGATCCCTGGGGACACTTGTACAGGCGGAGACATCGAGTCGCGGCTTGAAGGGGAGCTGGTGCCATGCCCGCTAGCTGGTGAGTACGTACAGGATTGCTTCGGGCACAAGGGCTTCATTCATAAAACCTTTGGCTGGTGCCTGAGAGACCACGCACAAATTCCCAGAGGGCTCTCAGCCAAAACCTGTGACACAGGAGCTGAAACACCTCAGTCAGTTACAAACCCATCATCTCCTGTCCTGTCCAGAGCCTGGAGAGCTGCAGAGGGACCTGCTCAGGTGCAGCTTCAGCCTGTGGAGCAGAACCCTCTCTGCTCCTGAAGTCACAGAGGCTGAAGTCCTCAGAGCAGGCTGTGGGCAGGAACCCTCTTAGCCCCATTGCGTCCTTGCTGTAGCAGGCTTGAACCCAACCAGAAAGACAGGAGTTAGATCAATGATACCCCATCCTGAGGAAACCCTCGGGAAGGTACCACCCTGAGACAAGCCACCGTGTGCAATTGAATGACGGCTGTTTGGGGCCAAACCGGGGCAGATGCTGCCCTTTGGTCCTCACGCGCATCCCCGCCACGCTTCGCCTCCGTCCTTATTTTCTCCTCTCAAACGTACTAGGCACCGAAACGGTCTCATGCTCCTGCGCTGCCAGAGTTATTTGCATTCTGCTCATTACAGCTTTAATTTAATCTGCTGTCACGAGCTGCATGATTAGCATGCTGCCGTGCAGCAGCTTGAGAGCGAGCCCAAGACAGGGAAGAGGCTCATGTAAGGGATGGGGTGGCTGAGCCAGCACTGCAGGCACGGCAAAGCAGGGCCGAGTATGAGCTGAGCATGAGGTTTCCCTGCACCAGCCAAAGATTTTTCAGGGTGCCAAAGATATTCCAGGTGCAAAATGGCCTGGCGAGTGCCTGGGGAAGCATTCCCTCTGCTGGGATTCAAACCAACACCGTGCTTAGTTTTCCTCCGTGTTCAGAGCCCGATACATCGTTCACCCTCCGAGCCCTCTTGAGTTATTTGGAGAGCTGTGTTAGTCATGATGAGAAGGGCCCTGCCGATCGAAAAATAAACCTGCAGTCCCCACTGGGCTGGGCTTTGAAGTGCCCTGTTCCCAGAGTATTTGCTGATCGTCTTCAGATACGTGTTGGCTCGCGCCACGGTAACACTTTCATCTACAGTATCTGTTTCGTATCTCCGTATAATCTCATTAGGGATGCACAGCCAGAGTTACTTACTGACATTAGCTTTACTCATTAATAGCATTATTGGACTTTACCGGTAGTGTGCTAACGCTTGGGAGACTTGGTCCCATACTAGTATCCCATTACACTGGATTCTGCGCAAATTAGAAACAAAACCCACTCTGGGATATTTACTGTAGTGCCGCTTTCCCCTAGGACTCGCAGATTTACATCACTCCCACCTTTTTTATGAGATTTTTGGGGAACAGGAGATCAGTATTTTGTTTCTAATGGGCGGCACGCTCACGTGGGAAGGAAGGGGTCAGCACGGTTTTTGCCGTCCTTCCCTCCTCCTTCAGCCCTTGGAACAAAGAATGGCTGCAGTGTGTTCCCGGTGCACGAGGACCGGCATAAGGCTATTAGCACATTCTCATTAGCCTAATCCCACTGAGACAAAGGGCCTTTGGCCTCCCTTAGGCTGAGGTGCTAAAACATGCGGTCAGGGGTAAGAAAAAAATACCTGGTGTTTTCCTTTTGCCCCTCGAGTAGCCTAAAACGACCAGAGGCGTCTAAACAAGGCGCTCCCTGTTCTTGCAGAGGAGAATGAGTTCATTCTCTACGCCACCCGCTACTCCATCCACCGCTACGACCTCGCCTCCGGCGTCAGTGAGGAGCTGCCGCTGGCCGGGCTGCGAGGGGCGGTTGCCCTGGACTTCGACTACGATCACAACTGCTTGTACTGGGCCGACATCACTCTTGACATTATACAGGTGAGCCGGGGAGCGGAGAGGCCGCCGTGGTGCCGGCTGCCCGTGTCATTGTGTCCTTGCACAGAAGGCAGGTGTTGCATACACACCCTGAATTGCAAACATTTATCTTGGGTACTCCTCTCTGAGCTGTCTGTTCTGGCTCGCCTCTCACGCCTGACCGCGCTCACCTTGAGGCTGCCGAAGTTCCTTGTCTTTTATCCTGATTTTTTTTTTTTTTCCCCAGCGTCTTTGTCTCAACGGCAGCTCCGGACAAGAAATAATCATAAGCACGGGGCTAGAAACAGTGGAAGCTTTGGCCTTCGAACCTCTCAGCCAATTGCTGTACTGGGTCAATGCTGGGATTCCCAAAATTGAGGTACGGCTGTGCCCACCCCTGCTACAAAGAGGTGATTGCATCAGTGCATCTTTGAGGTGGCCGGGCCCTAAGTTGGCAGCTGCCCTGAAATCTCATTGCTGGTGGGACATTACTGAACACTGACCCTCGTCCCACATGCCACTTGACTGGATCTAAATGCAAACAGGGTATGATAACATTCAGCCCTGTGTACTTAAACTGAGGTCAGTTTGTGAGGCTGAATGGGGGAAAAAAGCAACATCCTTGCGCAGTACACCCAGCCAGCACGGGGTACGGACAGAGCGTTGCGGCAGCCTGCTGCTCGCTCAGTCACACAGAAATGTCCACGAATACACTCGTCTATCCTCTTTTATCACCTGCCTCACAGTAACTGCTCCCTGTGTCCACGGCAGCTATTTTATTCGGGAGCAGTAATTGCCTGCCACAGTTTTCATGGAACTTTAACCAGTGCACTTGCCCACAGTAAACGCACCCCTCCTGGTTTTGGTTATGGCTCTAGGTTGCCAATCCAGATGGAGACCTGCGACTCACCGTCCTCAATTCCTCGATACTTGAACGACCCAGAGCCCTCGCTCTGGTTCCCCAAGACGGGTAAGAAAGCAAGCGTCGCAATTAGTTGGCTGCCTTGGTATTCCCCAGGGAAACGCAGTGGTGCAGCCCCTCCTGCACCGCTGTGCTCCTAAGAGGTGAACACGAGGGAGGGTGCTGCACCCTCCTGCACCTCCAGGCTTTGTGAGGCTTGGCCCCGAAGGGCGCGATGGGGATGGGAGCAGCGGCGGTGGGCACTGCAGCAGGGTACAGCTCCCAGTCCTGCCCCGCAGAGCCCACTCTTGCCATCGCCTGCCCGAGTAAGGTGCCAGCCGCCTCGGAGCAGAGATCACAAACTGGTTTTTTCCTTTCAGTTAAACTGCTGTTTTCCTCCCCATACGTATCTACTAGTAAATAACTTCTCCTGCCAGTAAAACTGGTCTGGTCAGTGGGGAAAGCCGCAGTGATGCGAGAGAATCTGAGCCGCGCTCAAATTCCAGAGCCAAACGCAAGGTACATCTTTCCGAGCACAGCTTTGCCGTGGCTGCTGCGCTGCAAACGTAGCACCGACCATCCTGAGCTGCCTTTAGCCATGTGCGCTAAAGCAAAGTGGTTGGATGTAAGGTAACCCATAGCTGCACTCACACCACAGGACCTGCAGCTAAATAAGCCTCTCTGCTGCTTGTAGATCTGCCAGTGGTGTTCCTTAGAACTGCACAGAGCTCCCTTTCCAAAGGCATGTCTTGCAAGAGACATGGAACGTAAATTATTCAAACCTCTGCTTCATAACGTGTTTCCTTTTGATGACCTGTTTTGTTATTATTTCGCGTAACCTCTCTGCCTGTTGTCAGGTTGATGTTCTGGACGGACTGGGGAGACTCCAGAGCTGGCATTTACAGAAGCGACATGGACGGGTCATCAGCCGGGTGCATCGTTTCAGAGGGCGTGCGGTGGCCCAACGGCATTTCTGTGGATGACCGCTGGATCTACTGGACCGAAGCCTATATGGACAGGATCGAGAGGGTCGATTTCAATGGTCTGCAGAGATCCGTGATCCTGGACAGCCTCCCTCACCCCTACGCTATTGCTGTATTTAAGGTAAGGATGCGGCGGCTCGTTTCCTGTCGGCATGCATTTCCATAGCAAACATGCTCTGAGGTTGGTCTGCGTACGAGGCGGGTGGCAGAGGAGCGTTGAGCATGCCGGATTTGGAGGGTAGGAGCGGGCATGATGCTTGCTGTCTTTCTGCTCCTGGCACATTCCCCCAAACCCCTGAAACGAGCGGGCAGGTGCAGTTGAAACCGGGACCAACATCCAAGAGACGTGCAGCTTTCCCAAGCAGCTGCACTGCAATATCTTCCCCAGATTGTTTGCCTCTCAGCAGATTTGACTGCTGCTTCCATCCCTGCTCAAATCCCAGCTCAGGTCTTCCTCTTCTTCTGCCCCTTGGGTTGGGGAGACTTTGCATTCTCGACTTCCCGGCACATCCTGGCAGTTAGGGTGGCTTAGTGCAGGTACCGGCTGACCAGCACGACCCCGGCAGCGCTGCTTCTCGTGCTAAGAGCAAAGCCTGTGTTTCAGAATGAAATCTACTGGAACGACTGGTCACAGCTGAGTATTTTCAGAGCATCCAAAAACAGCGGCTCAAGAATGGAGATCTTAGTCGGCCGATTAAATGGGATCATGGATATGAAAATCTTTTACAGAGGAAAGACAACAGGTAATCGCGCGAGTGCGCAGATGATCTTCCCTGCGATTTAGAAATGTGTTCATCCCCCATTTCCATAGGTCCCCAGGTCACTGGTCCCTCCCGGCTCACCTTTCATGAGCCTGAATACATTCCCATTCCTGCAGGATTTGAAGCACTCGGGAGCCGTTGTAAGGAATGTTTTTCATTAGTGGTGTGCCCGACTTCCCAGCTGCCGCAAGAGATACTCCCCATCAGAGAGAGAGCCCTTAGGGCACTCGGGTGTGGTGGCACCTCAATAGTTTAGGTCACAGACCACAGCCTTTCCATGCAAAGTGCTGTATGGGGCAAGAAAAAAATATATGGTCCCAGAGCTGCACCAGCTTTGTCCTCCACTTACTCATCCATCTGGGCTGCAATAAGGCAGCAGCGGCCCCTGCGTGATGTATGTGTGGAAGGGATTGGCTTCAGTTTCGGATGGGTGTCAGACTATCAAAGGGCTTCACCAGTCAGCAACCTGCAGGAGCCTGGGAGAACGTTTGAGGCCCTTGATCTCCTGGGAGCAGATGGCTTTGTGCATTTCTAAGGCCGGCCTCAGCACGCAGCGCTGCAGAGCTGGCTCCTAACGGGGATCTGACCCCAAAGCCTGCGATGGCAGGAGAAATTGGGATTCCTGTGGCGTCTCCAGCCTTCTGTCCTGACCGTGTCCCCTTCCTCCCCCTCCTCGCTCCAGGGGAGAACGCCTGCATCGCCAAGCCCTGCAGCCTGCTCTGCCTGCCCAAGTCAAACAACGGCAGGAGCTGCAAGTGCCCCGAGGGGGTGTCCAGCACCGTGCTGCCCACAGGGGAGGTGAAGTGCGACTGTCCTCATGGCTACGTCATGAAAAACAACACTTGCATAAAGGAAGGTAAAACCACGCTCGGTTCTTCCTGCTGCTTTACATTGAGAGGTGGCTTCTGCCCTTGCGAGAGGGCGGCTCAACCTTTCCGCTGCCCTTTGGGTGAGGAGGAGTACGGCCTGTCTTCTGAAAGCGCGGCGTCATGCCTCACGCCAGCTTGTTTTTGTTTTCCCTTTTGCACCAGAAAACACGTGTCTGCCGAACCAGTACAGATGCTTCAATGGGAACTGCATAAACAGCATTTGGCAGTGTGACAACGATAATGACTGTGGGGACATGAGCGATGAGAAGAACTGCCGTAAGTGTCCTGCGGTGGCATTTGCCCATCCAAATTTAGATGTCTGCTGTGTCGGCATTGCACCTGAGCCAATGGTCTGCGCTCCCTTCATAGTCACGGAGAGCAAGAGGCGCTCTAGGGGGCGTGATTCATCTCCTCCGTGGGTAGACAGCCAAAGCTGGTCGGATGACCTGCGTCCTGCAAGGGCCAATATTTCCCTTTGACCGGCTCAGGTGTAAGCATCTAAAATTCAGCGAGACTGATGCCAGCTCTGCCGTGAGGGCACGTGTTTGTCTCTTGCAGTAATTGTCTTCTGAGGCTAATTGAGGGCACAGCCAATGCTGAGGAAAAGAGTGCAGATAGAAAGTGACTTTCCATCTTTATCATGCAGACGCCTCTTGTGAACTAATAAATCAAGTTCACACATTAAGGATGGAGGTCACCTTTTTGAGTAAAATTAGGGACTACCAATGCATGCAGGAG
This sequence comes from Burhinus bistriatus, assembly GCA_013397275.1. Taxonomy (NCBI): domain Eukaryota; kingdom Metazoa; phylum Chordata; class Aves; order Charadriiformes; family Burhinidae; genus Burhinus; species Burhinus bistriatus. Next base: position 178,388 of record VYXH01012795.1, on the reverse strand, counting down.
GGGCAGATGTTACAAGGCTTTGCAGAGCCTGAAGGGTTTAGATTAGTGCACTGTGGAAAAGGGGCCGGGTTTAAAGTTAGGAATCAGTGGAGGACCAGGTATTCCTGAAGAGATGCCATTTATGCCCGTTTTGTCCTGATAAAGAGCTTATTTTCCTGCCAACATTGTGATACCAGTAAGCAAAGTCCAAGTCTGAGTCTGTTGCCTGGCTCCAGGTGAGGGAGAGCCTCTGTGGGTACCCGTTCCTCTGCGTGGTTTCGCTGGGGGTCACCAGGTTGGCACAGGGACTAGTTAGCAATGCTCATACCCAGCTTTTCCCCTCCTTCGGCTGCCATGCCACGACCACCACCTGCGCTTTCAAGTCCCCTTTGTAGGGAGCAGGCAGGTCTACACCCGTGGCTTTCCTGCTCCCTGGCCGGGAGGCACTGCCCTGGCTTGCGAGAGGACGTGGTGGGTGGCACAGGCTTCAGTCCTGATCCTCTGATGAACAGCGAACTCCTCTCTGCTCTGCTTTATGCGGAGTTCCTAATAACACCATTAAAATACCATCACAGTAACTCAGGCTGCATTGATCAAAGCTTGCAGGATGCTGTCCCCCTCCCCACAGCTCCCTGCACTAAGTGCACGCGCTCGGGCAGCAGGAACGTTGTCTAACCATAACCTCGACCTCCTTCTCCTCCTCTCCACTGCATTAGCCACCACTGTGTGCGACGTCGACACCCAGTTCCGCTGCCAGGGCTCGGGGACCTGCATCCCACTGTCCTACAAATGCGATCTGGAGGACGACTGCGGAGATAACAGTGATGAAAGTCACTGTGGTGAGTGCCCTCACTCAAACCTCCTTCCCTGTCCTTCTGCAAGGGCAGAAAACCCAGCAGTGTTGCAGGGCGGGGTGCTACTCGTAGATGCCATAGGGCAAGGCAGTGCTTCGCCAAATCTCCCTGTTTATCCTGGCTACCAGCCGCCACCTCCCATCATTTAATAGGTACTGGAAGTGAGGGACAGGAGAAGAGAGCAAGGCTGTGGTGTGGTTCTCCCCCTTGCTGTGGTCCAGCAGGGAGACTTTTGTACCATTATCACCCAGCTCTCCTGCTCTGCTCCTTGGGTACTCCTGTGACCCAAAGCCAAATATTTGGTAGAGATTACAAGCTGACCTTGGGCAGCTGCCCAGCAAGCGCACGGGAGGCACGGGCTGCTCGGTGTTGTCATGTTTGTGGCCATCTACCTCCAGCCTGGCGATTCGGAGAGGTGGGGTGCTGAACTGAAGGAGAGAAGAGGCTGCTAAACAGCAAGGCGGTAACTCTTGGTCGTTCAGGGCTAGGCATAAGGCAGGAAAACATGCTTTCAAGACAAGTCTGCTTTGCAGGGCTGTGTAGGCTGTTGCCTCTGAGATATCAGCCTCCTCTTCTTGGTCAATAGCCCATGCCAAGCTTTCCTTCTCCTCTCCCCTGGCCCCAACAGCGTCTGAACTGTCCGTGCTTGTTTGCAGAGGCTCACCAGTGTAGAAATGATGAATTCAGCTGCAGCTCAGGGATGTGCATTCGTCTTTCCTGGAAGTGCGATGGTGATAACGATTGCAGGGACTGGTCTGATGAAGCGAACTGCACCGGTAAGCACTTTGATGGGATCGATAACCTTCTGTTGCAAACACTCATTACTTATAGCCTGAGGTGCTGTAAGACGTCAGCCAACAACATCTTGTGCCTCAGTTTCCCTGCTTGTTAGCTGAGCCAGCCGGCAGGGCAGCCAGGCAGCCCGCAGCTCAGCTGGGGGTGATGTCATGCTCCAAAAGCAAAGGGTTTCATTCCTCCAGTGCCTTCAACAGGCATTAGGGCTCGCTGTGTATTTGCTGACCGCTTTGCGATGCTCGCACAGCGATCCGGCTTTGTTTTTTTACTTGCAAGATTGCGCCGACAGGCGTGCATTGCTGCGGTGGCCACAGGGCCATACGCTGCCTGCGTCCAGCCGGCGGTGGCCATGCCTTTGAGGCACCATTGAATGGGTCTGCGGCTGCCGGGCAGCCAAAGGATGCTTCTGCGCAAAAAGGACTCCGCTGTTGCGTGGAGGCAGCGAACAGGCTGGTGTGCACTGATCGCGTTTCACAGCGTGAACTCTGACCATTTTCTTGCCGTTACATACATTGCAGGGAACAGGTATGTTCTCTGCAGCTTCTCCACGCTCAACTGATCTGAAGGGGAGGCAGATTTAGTTTGGGAAGTAGCTCCCTCTTCTAAGCAGCCTCACTTTGCTCCATGGGTTTGGAAATCTAAAGCGGGTGTCATGAATAGGGAGTCGCACGTGGAAGATCCGCTCTCATTTTTGCTTACAACTCATATTGATGCAACCTGGTTGCCAGAAATAGTATTGTTCCTAGTTTACGCCTGTCATGCAGCAAGTCCTGAACCCGTGAGCCTCATTCTGTATTTGCAGCTGAAAGTCACAACACTCAACCGTCCTCAGCACCACAGTGTAAAACTGACGTCCGTCAGCGGTCTCCTGAAGTTAACAGCCAGATAGAGCCTTTTTCTCATTAGAAAAGACAACAGATAATAATGTGTTGGTCTTGTCCATTAAAAACAAACAAAAAGCCCAAAAACCAACTGAGCCAAAAACTAAGTATTTGCACGAGAAGAGAGTTCTGAGAGCAGGCAGCGCTTCAGTCCACCAGTGAAAGGCGTAAGATCATACTTGTAAAGCAATACAGGGGATATTTCCAGATGACAGCAGTGGTTTCCGTGCCCCTTGGCTGAGACCAGCCCATCAGAGCAGATGGGCTGATGGGGCCAGGGGAGTCCTGGAGGGGCCGTGACAGCCCCCGGGATACCGGCAGCGGCTTTGCTCCGGCTGCAGCCCTGGAGCCAGTGGGACAGGCAGCGGGGCTGGCTGCTCTCGTGGAGGCTCTGGCATGGGGATCTAGGAGATCCCTTTCGAGCCTCCGGGCTCCTGTGTGCTTACCCCCTGCGGCATTTGCCGTGCCTCAAGCACATGGGGTTTATAGCATGGCGCTGGGGATCCTGGTCCTTAGTATTCCGAGTGTGTGGCTATATAAGAAGGTTTAATTTATATTGGTATCACTTATCTCTCATATGAGTTTCTCCAGAGAGAATTACTACAGGAAAGGAACCTACTTCACAAAGCATATCGGGTCTGTAAAGCCTAAAGTTGAAATTATCTAAGAGGATCACAATTATTTGAGAAACATTTCATCTGACTTCACCGGCTGCAATTATTGCTCTTATCTAAAATAATTACATTTCACACTGAATATCTAATAGAATATTACTGCCACAAGATTGTAGTATTTTGAAATATCTGCAAGTGCGTGTCACTTGCTAACCTAAAATTCAGTAGCATGCAATTTAATTAAGTTGAACATTGCTTTTCTTCTCAATAACGACGAGTGCTCTCCTGGCTGAGGAGCAGTATTTGTCTCTAAAGTGACAGCATAGACTAGGCTTCAACCAAGATACCCCACAGGCAGATATTTTTGTGACAGGAGCCTAAGGAAAGCTGGGGCCCTACTCCCTTGGAAACCCAAGGAGAACTGCAGTTCTAATTTGCTTTGACAACAGGGAAAAGCCTTGCCTGCCTTACTTAAAGGCTGTCTGCAAGTCTGTCCTGCCCTGCACGGGGGACCCTGCTGCTCTGCCAAGGCTCACTTGCTTGCTGTGACATTTCTTGCCATCTCCGGCAAGATGTCACCACCACCACCTTTGCCCACACACACACCAAGGACCGAGACCAAAGGGAAAGAGGTTCCTGACTTGGGGAGAGCTTTCAAAGGGCTCACGAGCCTCCAAAAGCCGTCCGTGAGGCACAGCAGGCTGGTGAGCAAGCACAGCACTGAGAGGAAAAGACCATGTGGTGAGCCAAGGAGAGCTTGGACTCCTGGCAACCTCTTGCCTGGAGCCCACAGGGTGGTCACTTGTGCTCTGGAGCTGGGCTCAGTGCTGGGACCCACCACGGCGTGAAGATCCCGGTGCAGGCAGAGGGAGCAGGGCTGTGTGGCCTGGCTCAATGCGTGCCGCAGCTCATCGGGGAGGTGGTGGCACCCCGTGCTCAGGCGTGTCCCCCCACCTCTGGTTTCAGCAGTATATCACACCTGCGAGGCCTCCAGCTTCCAGTGCCAGAACGGCCACTGCATCCCGCAGCGCTGGGCCTGTGACGGTGACGCCGACTGCCAGGACGGCTCCGACGAGGACCCCACCAACTGCGGTAACGCACCACGCGTGCGGAGGGGGCTCTGCTACAGGGCGGGAGGGATTTCTACAAGCTCGCTAAGATAACCCTGCAGCAAACTCTGGGGGATGATTCCCGTCCCTCCAAAAGCAGGCAGACACAGGGAGAAGGCAGCTGGGGCTGTGCCATGGCTTTTTGTAGCTAACTGAAGGCAGCTTTAAAAAACACCCCACACAACATCTACCCAATTCTGAATTTCAGAAAAAAAGTGCAACGGCTTCCAGTGCCCGAACGGCACTTGCATCCCAACCAGCAAACACTGCGATGGCATCAACGACTGCTCCGATGCCTCGGACGAGCAGCACTGTGGTGAGTACCGAGGCCGTGGGCAGCTGGCAGCGAGGGCTGACAGCCTTCATGGTCTGCCAAAGCCTGTCTCCCTGGGAGAAAAGCCGTGGTGAGATAATGGGAAAGCCTTAGTTAGCATTCACGAGCCCCCTGGGAAATCGGCTGGTCTGCGAGTGTCAGCAAAAGGCGCAGCAGGCAGGGCTGTGACGGACAGGGAGGGTGCGCTGTCAGGAGCTGTATATCAGGGAGGTGACCAAATCCTTCCTGACGCCTGTGCCAACACGCTTGTACCCCGACGCGTTCTCGGCCTGTGCAGGGACAGAGCTCGAGCGCTTTGTCTTGGAAACTTTCGGTAACTCCCTGCACTCTGGCTGCTGTGCCCAGGTCTGTGCAGATCGCAGTGGGTGGCATTCCTGCTGCCAAGGTCTGCGGAGGTGCCATCCCCTCTCCTCCTGACCTCCTGTTTCTCCAGAACCCCTGTGCACCCGCTACATGGATTTCGTGTGCAAGAACCGGCAGCAGTGCTTGTTCCACTCCATGGTATGCGATGGCATCATCCAGTGTCGAGACGGATCAGATGAAGATGCCAGCTACGCTGGCTGCTGTAAGTGTGATACTGTGCATCTTTGCAAAAGGAGAGTGGAATAGAGAATGAAACCGGAGGCATGGAGAGGAGAGTGCGTTCCCCAGGGGACCAGAAAGCTGCCACTTCTCCTAAGAGGTGGCTCTGGGCTGTAATGCTCTGCTTATAAACCCATGATTGCCTCTGAGTGTGCTCCTTCCCTCCTCAGTGATGAGCTTCCCTCAAGCCCATGGTCTTTACAGTAAACCTCTGATGTCTCTCCATGCCACCCCACAGCCCAGGACCCCGAGTTCCACCGGACCTGCGACCAGTTCAGCTTCCAGTGCCAGAACGGAGTGTGCATCAGCCTGGTGTGGAAGTGCGACGGGATGGATGACTGTGGCGATTACTCTGACGAAGCAAACTGCGGTGAGCAGTACCTCAGGGTGTCTTGTCACCGTAGCTCCAGCCTCCTTTGAATTTCAAGAACATCAAGTACTGGCTTCTTCATGTTTTACACAGGCACTCATGTATATACATATACGTGGGTGTGTAGCATTCCTTGTGCACTTGCACATCGCAGAGTGTATTACACGTAGATCAGTATCATTTTCCTCGTATTGCAGGTAGGTAAAGTGAAGCACACTGAAAATCCAAAACAGCTGGCACATCTTGTGGTTGACTAAGTCTTATGTGACCAGATTTACTCCACAGATTCCCAGCCCAAAGTGGACAGGCAGTTTTCAGCCTAACTCAATATTTACCGCTGTTCCTTGGGTAGCTGTAGGAGCTGTATCCAGCCAGATGAAGCAGCTGCATCTTCATTTCAGACTTGCAGGGTTTGCTTCTCCATTTCTATCATGCTGTGTCTGAATTTCACTGTCAGCTCTGGTTCCGAGATCGTAGGTAGTGTCTGGCCATGAAGCACCCGGCACACAGACATAATAGTGGTGGCAACAGGCTAGCGAGGGCTTTGAGGAATGGGGATGCTGGAGAAGAAGAGAAAGGACTCTGCCCGTGCTGCTCAGGGGAATAGATAGCCGTAGCCTGGCCTGAGATGCTCCCATACCTCAGCTGTGCTGAAGACTGGCGAGATAACACTGGGGCTCACAGGACTCTCCTCTCATTGTCAGAAAACCCGACAGAGGCGCCAAACTGCTCCCGGTACTACCAGTTCCAGTGTGGGAACGGGCACTGCATCCCCAACCGATGGAAGTGTGATGAGGAGAACGACTGCGGGGACTGGTCTGACGAGAAGGACTGCGAGGGTAAGGGCACACAGTGCTCTGCTCGCAGGAGCCATGGCCGAGGCTGGGCTGCGGTGTGCTGCAGGACCGCTCTCAGCATCAGCTGCCTTCCCGCAGAGCTGCTCAGGACAGCCTGCACCAGCCTCCGTGGCTCCAAAAATCCCCCATGAATGGGCTGCGTGTGCACTCTCATGCATCTTTTTACTCTGTGTTTTTGGAAATCCCAATGAGGAGCTGTGCAGATACAATGCACATGAAAACATTGGGCTTGTAACGCCTTGCCTGCTCCCCACTTCCCTCTGCTGATAGTGGCTTTCAGTCTGCTGGGAACAGGCACAGCTTACAGCCCCTGTGCAGGAGGAGGCCTCTCGGATCAGCTCCAAACGGTGTATTTTCAGGTTCTCCGGTTCATCCCATGACTACATCGATCCCACCGACATGTTTACCTAATCACTTCCGTTGCAACAGCGGCGCCTGCGTCATGAACAGCTGGGTCTGCGATGGCTACAAGGACTGCGCCGACGGCTCCGACGAGGAAGCCTGCCCTACTTCACGTAAGCTTTTCTCTTCCTCACCCCTTTCCTTTTTCTGTAGGATCACATCTGCAAGGACTGTCAGGCCTTTCACTCTCAGAGCCTGGCCAGACAACAGGGCTAAATTACACCGTGGTGTAAAAGCCCACCATCTCCTCTCTCCCTGGGGTCAGACCCCCTGCCACCAGCTGGGACACTGCTCCAGCCCCGCAGGCAGCATGCACTACTGCTGCAGCAGGTCCCTGCTCAAACGAGGTTGTTCAGACCCGATGCTGTTGTGTCTCAGATTGCGTAGGGGAATGGAGAGCAGGGCTGCAGTGCGGGTTTCCACCTCACACCTCCGCTGAAGGTAAAAGAGGGTTTTTTTTCTTTCTGCGGATCTTGCTAAGGCTTGCCAAGCTCTGAGCCGGTGCAGGACATCCCCTGCAAACCAGTTGCTTTTCCAGCCCTCTGCAGTCAGGAGAGAGGATGGCTTAAGCATCATCCCAGCAGAAGCCATCTACCTGCTAGATGGGAAGAGATTGCCATCTAGTGGAGTCGGGACCTGGGGACAGGTTTTGGTGTCCCTCCTGGTGGCAGTGGCCGTGCCTTGGGTGGTTTCCTCACTTTCTGGCTTCTGTGTGCAGGACCCAACGTGACGGCCACCTCTCCGGCGCTCCCGGGACGCTGCAGCAGGTTCGAGTTTGAGTGCCAGCAGCTGCACAAGTGCATCCCCAACTGGAAGCGGTGCGACGGCCTGCGGGACTGCCAGGATGGCACGGACGAGAGGAACTGCCGTAAGTGCAGGGCGAGGAGAGCGTCTTGCCTGGCTCTTTCCCTTGGGAAACTCTTTGTGAGGACAGGGGAGCTGCCAAAGAGTTTTATTGCTGGTGAAATCCTTGCAGTAAATGCAGCATTACAGTAAAAAAAAGGAATGAAAGGCCCAAACAACCAGTGCCATTCCCAGTAGAAGTCCAGTGGTTGTTTTCAGTGGGATAAGCTCCAGGTTCTTCTGATGCCACCATGCCAGAAGATGCAGCCAGAACGAGATAGCCCTGTGACAGTCTGCCTGGGCTCCAGCCCTGACGTGCAGCCACCCCAGCATCGTGCCTGCTTTTGAAGCAGCAATGCCAGCGCTGGCATTGCAAACAGCCTGGTGCTGGTGAGGGAACTTCCCTGCCCCAAGTCCTGAAACCTTTCTGCCTCTTTCAGCTACTCACAGCACCCTGTCGTGCCCTAATGGTTATAAATGTGAGGACGGAGAGGCCTGCGTTATGGCGACAGAGCGGTGTGATGGATATCTGGACTGCTCAGACAGCAGCGATGAAAGGAACTGTACCGGTAAGCAGCAGCCCTCTCCCATTTCTCATGCCCTGCTCTGTGTTAGTACACAGAGATGCTCTCCTGGATACGTGACCTTTCCTTCGCAACACCCTAGACGTATCTGCCTCTGTTCACTTGTCCAAGCTACATCCTCACCCATTTATAACCAGCTGGGACAAACTTTCTGGCCAGTTTCTACACTGACAATTTGTCTTCCAGCAGCCTCAGACACAGAAAAACAACTTTAGGACGGGTAGGAGCAAAGCTGTCTATTTTACATGGCCCACAGGTGAAGCAATAGTCTCTGGCTCTGTCCTCCTTTGCAAGGTGACCCTGGGAGCCATGGCACATGCCTGGACACCATCACTGGTCCTCCCACGCTGGCCTTCAGTGGCCCCACGGAGGCAGGCGGGACGCACACCGCAGCCCGCCCTGGGCAGATAACAGCGATCGATCGCTGTCTCTGGCCAGCCATGAGATTCAGCCGCTTTTCTACCGAACTGCTTGGGGGGTTGAGCATCAATCACGTTTTAGTTCTTTAATTAAATATTGATTGGGAGAGGCTAGCAGGTTCAGGGGAGGGGGAAGGAGCTGCTGAGATTCACGGCTCGGCTGCTATGCCAAGGGGAAACCATCTCTTTTCCGTCAGATAGCTTGTCTTGCCGTGCCTGTCTGCAGACCTGCGTGCCTGCTGGGTTTCTTTTCCAGTTGGTTAGGGAAAGTGAAGCATCAGCAGTTTGGCTCCACTCTGCTTGGTTTCTGTACGGCACCGGGAATGAAGCTGAGCACCCGAGCAGGGCTAGGCCACGGCATTTGGATGTGGGCTCCGACGCACGGTCCCCAGAGGGAAAGAACAGGGAATGGCCTAGTGGGAGCAGGGCATGGATTTGGGCTGTTTCAGATAAACACCCCAAGTCCCCACCGCTGCCGGTGCTGGGTCTCAGTGCTGTTATCACCTAAATGCCTCTGCCAAGGTCAGGAGGGGATTCAGCCACAGAGTTCGCGTTCAAGGCAATCCCCAGACTGCGGCCTTAATTACCAGTCTTCGCTTGGGTCCTTCCGCTGAAGGCAAGATCTGATAAGGAAAACCATGCAAAAAAAGGCCCTGGATGGCTTACAGTGACAGCACAGATTTGTCACACGTGTAGAAGAGTGACGTAGCTTGCATTGATGAGTTTGCACTCATACACTTCCAAAATGATGTCAAAGAGTATTTCATCAACAGCCAGGCTTTATCTTTCCTTGGGGGAAAGGGAATGTTTGCTTGATGCTGCATAAAGACAACCAAGATGTTTTGGGGAGAACTAAGAACACCAGGGGTATGTTCCTGCCCTGAACTGCCTTCTGGAGAGCTCGCTCTTCTCCACTGATAACACTTGCCTAAATTACACATCTAATTTGAATGCTGCAAATACTCCCTTCGGTCATACTACTGTTTCTACCTCCACACGTTGTTTGTGCTACGAACATAACTCCTGTTTCTGTTCTGGGCAAAGGGCTTGTTTCCCTTCGACAGACTAACTTTTCCCATTGACTGCTTAGATGACACAATCGTGTACAAAGTCCAGAACCTCCAGTGGACGGCCGATTTCTCCGGCGACGTCACTCTGACATGGGCTCGGCCAAAGAGAATGTCCTCAGCCAGCTGTGTCTACAATGTCTATTACAGGTACGCTTGTGTGTTACACTGCACGACCCATTGCTGTTCCTATCAAGTAAAAGATAGGAGAAGCATGGGCATAGGTACCAGTGCGCACGTGCTCACAGCAAAGTACCAGTCAGAATCAGGCCTGAAAGTCTGTGCAGTCTAGTTCTGCTTGGAAAGTCTTCGTACTTGGTTGCAAAGGAGACCCAAAACAGCTGTAACCAGGGGGCATTTGTAAAAAGCTGTATTTATTTCCTCCAGATTGTTTACACAGACAGTAATGTGGCTATATTCAAGCTTTTTTTTCTGCTCGGGTCTCATTTTTGTGGGACAGCTAACAATGAGAACAAAGTCAAGAAATTAGAGCGAGCATGGCATTTATAGAAAAACTTCAGAGGACGGCGCTTGTAGGTCACTAGGCTATGTTTAGTTCAGGCTTTCAAAGAGCATCCTTTCAAGCAGGTGGTGTGGCTTTACTGAAAAGAAAACTAAGCAGCAAGCTCTTAACGTACAGATAGATGGTTTCACCCTTTGTTACTAAACGCTGTCCTGACTGGAGAGGTGTGACTCTCTCGTGCAGGATGGTCGGTGAAAGCATTTGGAAGATTTTGGAAACCCACAGCAACAAAACCAACAGCATTTTGAAGGTCCTCAAGCCTGACTGTACCTATCAGGTGAAAGTCCAAGTGCAGTGTCTCAGCCGAGTCTACAACACCAACGACTTCATCACCCTCCGGACACCCGAAGGATGTAAGCGGACCTGCATGGCTCGTATCGGTGACCTGATGCATGCCGCTTTGGCCTAGAAAGTAGATACCGCGGAGGTATCCCTGTTAGGAACAAAAGGAGTCTTTTCATAGGCCTGGGAATTGTGCTGGACTGGGAAAAAGGGTTGCGGGTTCCCTGCCTAGAGTCAGTCCTGCACTGAATCACCACCCTGCCCTCTTTCTTCCCCGTGACTTAGTGGTTTAGTACCACTGCGAAGCTCATCACTTCTTACAGTGCAGTGCTGAGCCGGTGGGGCTGTTCCGTACCGCACGCAAGGAGCAAGATCTTTCTAGCTGCAGAGTGGAGGTCAGGTTAAGAAAGGGATGCAAAATAAAGAGTATAGCAAAATCCTAGCTTCACCCCAGTTACAAAAAAGGCCTCATTGCTCCAGAGCGGGAGTGAAAGGGACTCAGGACACAACTGCAGGAAGACGACATCTCCCATGAGCCAGGACCGCTTGGCCATTCCCCCCTGTCCCAACCTTCCAGGGAGACTCTGGCCTAATCCTGCTTTTCCCCGTGTGATCCAGACACACAACTGCGACTGTCACTGACACTTGTTTCTCTCCCTAGTACCAGATGCTCCCTTTAACCTGCAGCTGTCCCTGAAAAAAGAAGCTGAAGGAGTGGTGGTGGGCTTCTGGAGTCCCCCCGTGATCACCCACGGCCTCATACGGGAATTCATCGTGAGTCCTGCTGCCCGGCAGGGCCGAGTCCAGATCGGCGGTGGGATGGGGAAGGCTGCTGAGGACTCGCAGCAGCGCGGGCTGGCCTGTCTGAACACAGCTATCTCTGCAGAGGGGGGCGGGCCAGGAATAGGACAGTTCGTAGAGGAAATGCACTGAGAGCATCGGGCGAGTTGGGAGACGAAATGCTGCAGGGCTGTAGGTAGCGACACAGCCCTCAAGTTCATAATTTCATTTCTGGCTCCCTTTCTAAGCTTTCGTACTTCTTTCTACTGGCATTTTGACACAGAGGGACCTGACACCCCGCAGTATTATTGACTGTGGAACCCTCATCCCTTGTTTTGGTGCTCTTAGGTGGAATACAGCAGGAGTGGATCCAAGGAGTGGTCATCCCTTAGAACCACCAAGAACTACACTGAGATCAAGAACTTACAGGTCAACACGTTATACACAGTTAGAGTGAGTATTTTCAAAGTTCTGTCTATGCATGCTCTCATTACTTTTCACTAAATGGTCTAGGTCCTGCACAGTCAAGTACTTGCTAAAAAAGTATGTTGTTAAAATCCTGCCCTTTAATGTCAGCCTACAGTGGGGGCTTGGCATTTGTGCTGCTAATGTGTATAGTTTCAAGGCCCTTGATTTGCACCTTCTCCCAGAAGGCCAGGCTGTGTTACGAAATCTGCGCTACTAATTGCCTATTCCAATGTCACTGCAATTGCACCAGATCTGGGCCGGAGATAAATTTGGTCCTGATTGTATCACTGGGGAAAAGAAGCAGATCCGCCTGTAGGGAATGTGTGCACATGGGAGAAGCTGGGTAATTATAGACAGAAGTAATAAGAATAGGAAACAAAAGTCTGCACAGTGAGCCCCGGGAAATGTATACTCTGCCATTTTCCATCCTCCCTATGCTGCATGAGCATGGGTTCTTGGGGGAGTTCACTGGGAGGTGGGATAAATCCCTCTCCCCGCCCATGAATCGATGTTATTCTCACACTCGATTAGAGTGAGTCGTTCCTTCCTTGGTATACCTTCCTGTACTAATCTGTTGCCAAATAAATCTTTGGAATTATATTCGGTGCTCGCATGGACTTCACTGGAGTCGTTCTTGCCTACGCTAACAGCCGATAGAGTCCAAAGCTCCTTATCTTGATGGACTCCTCAAAGATCTCATAAGAGTGGTTGTCTGCAAAGAGGATGCACCTCCCTCCTCTTAGATTCCTTTAATTGACTTAATGTAGTCTGCTTTATCTCTGTAATATGCATTTTATTGCCAAGTAATTAAGCTATTGTTTGCTTCAAAGTCCTTTTCCCATGAGCTCCGCCACGTCCGTAACCTTGCTCTAACCCCATTCTCTGTTTGCATTATACAATGTTGCCAGCGTACATTTGTTCATATTAACTAACCCTCTTATTTGAAAAGGTTGCTGCAGTAACTAGTCGAGGAGTGGGAAACTGGAGTGATTCCAAATCCATAACCACCGTAAAAGGCAAAGGTAAATGTTGTTGTTTCAATCAACTCCGGCAACGTAACAAAAAGGCAGAATATAAGCCCGAAGTGTTAGCATCAGCATGCGTAACCACCTCCTCATCCTTAATTCTTCCCTATTGAGTGTTTTACACTATTTAACAACTTTGCTGTACCATTCCGCTGCCTCAAAGTTCAGTGGCAAGTCTGACCGGGTTGCTGGCTCCTCCCCTGAACTCTGTGGCACGTAGGATGGATGTACTGCCCTGGAAGTGGGCGAGAAGCCTGGCCAGAAGGTGCCCCTCTCTCCTGGACTGCAGATGGATTCCGTCTGACTTGTGTAGGCTAGATCCTACCTTCGAATAGGCAAGACATATTACCACTAAACTTCTTCGCTGTCACTGCCTGAAAGGATGCTTGCTCATTCTTCTCCCTCTTAGGTTATAATTATGATGGTTTCTGCATCTCACGTAGGTTGGGCCACTAAAAGACCGCTAAGGCTCCCAGGAACTATCACAACATTACAGTCTGACAGTTGATAAATTCAAACAACACAGTAAATCATTTCCCTCCAAACTGTTTTTAGAAAAGCCTTTTGAAATCATTTTTATTCATGCCAAGTTTTCCTTCCAAACCTATATTCTGATGTCAAAATTGTCTGCTAATTTGTTAGATAAAAGCGCATCCTCACTATGTTGACAAAGGAAGGAAAGAAAACACCATGCTACTAAAGTTGCAGGATTCAGATAATATGAAGTACATGAGTATCTGATGGTTAGAAAAACAGAGGTAGAAAGAACCGTAATAACTTTAGCTTCAGGTGTTGCATGAGCATCTGGCAACTGTCCCCACCGATAGCTCCCGACCTCCCTCACCAGTTCTCGGAAGGCCAGATGCCGTTAGCTGTGATACGAGCTTGTCCCATCTGAGTTCAGAAGTAAATACCTGTGTCCAGACCTCTCTGCTTCCCGCCTGTGCTAGACCAGGCACAGATAAGGCAGCTTTTAGGTGGTTGACTGAAAAAATGATGCAGGTACAGCATGTCGGTGCCTTCTCTGAGGGGCGCGTGTCTTAGAGACAGGCAAGCTTGGGGCTGGACAATGGGGGATTCCTGGTCTGGGAGGTGACTGTCATAACGAAAGCCTGTATTTTACCCGCCCCCTCTCCATAAGTATTTGTATTTCTTTGTGCTGCAGTAACAGCTGTTTCTCTCTTTCCTTCCAGTCATTCCTCCACCTGTCATACATATTGAGAGCTACAGTGAGGACTCCATAAGTTTCAGCCTAAAAATGACTACTAATATCAAGGTAAAATTTTTACCTTTACTTCAGAAACTAGAATTAAGAAAAAGAAAAAGGCCTGAGTTGGGTAAATGCTAAATACTGGATGGGATAAGCTGTCACCTATTTAAGTATTGCAATTACTTTTTGAAGCTAGTTATTTCATGCCAAATCATTACTACTCATAAACTGCCCCAGCTCCCTTAATTAGGATGGAAAACACAATGCAAAGTGAGTCTTTCACTGCTGCAAAACCAGCTGAACTCATAGTTTGTATTGTGTGCCCTTGCTGCTTGACAGGTCAGCGGTTACGTCGTGAACATCTACTGGACATTTGATACACACCGGCAGGAAAAAAGGACTCTGATCATAGAAGGAGAAAAGTCCGTCCAAAAGGGTAAATTCTGTGCAAAGTGTAAAATTCTGCTTTAGTCAACAACAACCGGAAGGTTTTACGGATGTCTGTAGTATTTTTTTTTCCTTTTTTTTGCAACTGAGCAGTTTCTCTTTGGAAAAGCATAAGTCTTGGGAGGACAAACCAGCAAATCCTTGGCCTCCTTTCTTAGGACCTGGAGATTTCAAGAGGATTTGGGATTTATCCCCCAGAGCTGCAGTAGCCTTTTCTCATCACATGGGATTTTGTTTGTGGTTCCTTATCTACTGTGCAAAAGGTCAACAATTTCTTGGGCTTGTATACACTACACGTCCCTATTAATCAAATTTCTGGTTTGGAAAAATCTCTGGTGTGCACAGTTGAGATATGGGAAAGCATCCCGATACAGAAAAGCACAGGCGAGGTTAGATACCAGAGTCCCAGGTGCTTCTGTATAAAGGAAATTACTCAAAAATAATGAAAACACAAACCAAGAGAGGCAGGCTTCTGTCTAAGACTGATGATGCTGACCATTTCCTAGTACTCTCACCCTGCCATTGCAGTACTTTGCCTCACCTAATAGTGCATGTTTCTCTTCTTGCTCAGTGGCAAATTTGACAGCACACACCCCCTATGAAATTTCTGCTTGGGCTAGGACGGAGCTGGGTGACAGCCCTCTGTCTTTTGTACATGTGGTGACCAGTGGGACAAGACCTGCATCGCCAAGTCTCAAAGCCAAGGCCGTCAACCAGACTGCGGTGGAGTGCAGCTGGACCGGACCGCGGAATGTCGTAAGGCACCGACTCTCTTTTCTCACCAGCCAGGACAGGGTCTAGCTTGGAGCCTCCTCAAAACACAAGCAAAATCTTAAACCAGGGTTATTTGTTGGGCTTGAATAGCAAGGCCCTGAAAATTTAATGCTCACAAAATGATGGAAAGCACCTGCTGCCCCTTAAACAGAAGCAAAGAAAGCTGCCTCGTTGTCTGTTTGTTCAGCCACTGATCCAGTGGAGAAGTGGCTGAAGTGCAGATAGCGTGATGCTCCAGTGGTCTTTCAATTGACTGCTGTGTTATCAGAGCTGAGCCCAGGATTTTGGGGTGGGGAGTGCAGAGGCGAGCGGGTGCAGACTGAACCTGAATGTGGGCAGGAGAGAGCGCTCAGAGGAAAACGGGTCTTTGCATCATGTCCCTGAAAAGCCACAGCCAGTGAAAACTTGGGTGGGAGCCCTGGCCCTTGCCAAACTCTGTACCGTCCCTCTTGTGCTCTTCTCTGCAGGTCTATGGCATCTTCTACGCCACATCCTTCCTAGAGCTGTACAGGAGCCCTCACAACACCACCACGACCTCCCACAACATCACTGTGCTCGTGCAGCGGGACGAGCAGTATCTGTTTCTGGTAGGCTCCTTTTCTGTTCCCCCTCCTACCTGTGCTGTGGGCTGTAGCTTGCTACCGAAGGGTGCAGGCACAGTATTAACCGCTGCGTCATCCCTTCAAGGTCCGTGTGATGTCTCCCTACCAAGGGCCACCATCCGACTACGTTGTGGTGAAGATGATCCCTGACAACCGGCTTCCCCCTCGGCACCTCCACTCGGTGCACACCGGAAAGACGTTTGCCATCATTAAGTGGGAATCGCCCTACGATTCGCCCGACCAGGACATGGTAATATCTCACAGCGCCTTCTCCTGTCCTTTTGCATGCAAAACCCTGGCTCAAAGACAGATCCCTGCCCTGCTGCTGATGGAGAACTAAGTCTGAGATCAGGTCTATCCTCCTTCTAAATCATCATCAAGATGCTGACACCTCCGGGAGGTGCATTTTCTCTCTTCACATTACTGGCCGTTAGCTCAGGCCTATAACATTCACTCTGCATTTAAAACAAGTCAGGTCAGGGATACCTGTTGCTGACTGAGTCTGAAAGCAAACTTGGGCACGTGCTAAACCACCTTTCTGGGCTCTGGCTTTGCCCTGGAGTCCGGGCTGGCCGGTGCCCGAGCAGAGCCCGCAGGTCGGCAGGACAGGCAGCGGGCCAGCCAGGCGGCGGGCTCTGCTTCCCGCGCCGGCGCAGCCTCAACAAAGCCCGGTTCTGTTTTCTGGCACGCTGGCGTACGGTCAGGTCTCACTCCATTGAAGGCGAGTCATTTTCTCAGCAAGCTTTCCACTCCTATTCTGGTCCAGAGACTTTAACGGCAAAGGTATAAATCTTCCCGGCAAAACTGGAACCTTTGAGAGGGCAGGAGTTTGCATTGCATCCTTGAGCTTCGTTAGGAAATACAACCTGAGATTTTCCTCCTGCCCTCATCTGTTCCAGTAACTGTGTTTTCTGTATCTGTAAATACTGATCTCGGGCAGGGATCCAGCGAGTGCAGCAAGAGGCTTCAGATCTTGCTTCCCAGGCTTTCTGTAGAGTGCAGGCATGGTTTAATTCAAATTCTGCCCCCTGCCCCCCTGTCTAACGTCCTACCATTGTATGAGCTTGCTAGCGAGTCTGCAAGAAAGTGAGATCTTTCACCGTGTGTGCCTTTCCTCCCCCTCCAGTTATATGCTGTCGCAGTTAAAGATTTAGTAAGAAAAACAGATAAAATCTACAAAGTGAAAACCCGGAACAGCACGGTGGAGTACACCATTAAGAAACTTGAACCAGGAGGCAAATACCACGTGATTGTTCAACTGGGAAACATGAGCAAAGAATCCAGCATGAAGATCAGCACAGGTAAAGGCAAGAGTACTGCTGGATGGGTGCCGGGGCGAGTCCTTGCAGCAGTGTCCACTAGAGGGAATCCAGCACCGTCCTTCACGCCATCCATCCCACCCCTGCGCTGGTTGGAGGCTGCAGTGGTGTTTCTGCATCGCTTAGTCCTCTCCCACAGCCAAAGCCCAGTTCCGAGAGGCCTCCCTGCAGCTCCCAGGGAGGAGAGCTCCCAATTAAACCCCCAAACAACAGCAGCAGAGAGGAAGCGTCTCAATGATAGCTGGAGAGTTTTTCTCCTGCCTAGATGGAGATGGGAAAGACACCTCTTTGGCTGTGTAGACACCGTCACGTACAATTGAGGTCCTACCATAAAAACCCACTGCAAAACTCCTACCAGATTACATGCCACAGTATCCTCTCCTCCAGTACAGCCCTTTTCTGAGCAGAGTATTGTGCTGATTCCTAAAAAATACTAAGTCACAGAAGTGACCCCGTTGCTGTTTCTCAGCCAAAAGAAAAGTGTCTCCCGTGGCAAAACCTAACCTGCCTGCCATTTTTTCTCATTTGCAGTTCCACTGTCTGCACCAGACGCCTTAAAAATTATAACAGAAAATGACCATATTCTGCTTTTTTGGAAGAGTTTGGCATTAAAAGAAAGTAATTTCAATGAAAGCCGGGTAAGTTGCACTGTCTCTCCCATCCTACAGGCAGTGTTTCAGAAAAACCTCCTTTCACACACTCTTTAAAATACACACTGCTCCTCTAAGTGTCCTTGATGAGCCCTCCATGCAGAGCTCACTTCCGTTCATATCATGACTAACACACTAATGCTGATAGATCCAATCAGTCACCTTTTAGGAATTTAATTATCCTCTTGGAAAAGGTCAACTGTCACGTGTGAAAGGACTGGGAATAGGACACTGCCCCGCCATGCCGGGAAGCACATCGGTAGTGTCTGAGAATTGTCGTTATTTAGACTTTGGTAGAAAATCTGTGACATGTTCTCTGTGAGGGCCTGGGCAAGTAGCAAACTACACCAAAAAAGCCGTCACCGTTACTGGACTCTATGTTTTGGGTGGTCTCGGGTGGATGCTAAGAACAGAGTGAACTAGACAGAGCGAAATCTTCTCTCCTCCCTGAACTGGCCAAGGTCAACGCACACTGATGTGTGCCTGGAGGAGGCTCCGCGTTGCTCTCTCCCAGCTGATAGCCCAGCGCATTGCATCAAAGCTGGATTCAGGAGGAAAAACAAGTTTCAAAGCCCTAGCAGAAGGAGCAAACCTGACCTCTGCAGCCGAGTGATTTGGGGTTTGTGTCTTTGTTTTCACAACTCTCAGGGTTACGAGATTCACATGTTTGACAGCTTGATGAACATCACAGCTTATCTTGGGAACACCACGGAAAACTTCTTCAAAGTTTCCAACCTGAAGATAGGTCACAACTATTCATTCACCGTTCAGGCCAGGTGCCTGTACAGTGGGCAGATGTGTGGCGAGCCGGCCACGCTTCTCTATGATGAACTAGGAACGGGTAAGTCCCTGGCATTTCCCTCATCCTCCTTCACAAAGACTAACAAAAGCCTCACAAACTCCTAGAGGAATGTGCTATCAGTTGCTAACGGCACTTCTTTCCCTCCCTTATCTTAGGTGAGGACTCCTCTGCCTCAACAACCGGTAGATCCACAGATGTCGCTGCCATCGTGGTACCGGTGCTGTTCCTGCTGCTGGTCACCCTCGGGATCGGGTTCGTGGTGCTGTACATGAGGCACAGACGGCTGCAGAACAGCTTCACTGCCTTTGCAAACAGCCACTACAGCTCCCGCCTGGGCTCAGCCATCTTCTCCTCGGGAGATGATTTAGGTAAGTAGCCCTCGGTTTCATGCACAGCCTTAAGGACGTGAAATCAGTGCAAGACCTAACTTCTCCGTCGTGCTTTGGGCCACTTTTGGCATCAACAGCTCTATGGATTTGTTCCTTTTCCAAGAGTACAAAGCTGGCCCAGGATAAATGTTTTTAGTAGCTTCACTTAAACCACCCCATCCCTGGAGGTGTTCAAGGCCAGGTTGGACGGGGCTTGGAGCAACCTGGTCTAGTGGGAGGTGTCCCTGCCCATGGCAGAGCGGTTGGAACAAGATGATCTTTAAGATCCCTTCCAACCTAAACCATTCTGTGATTCTATGAATGCAAATCAGTTAAAACCTAAATATATAGCAGATGTAACAACCAGGTAAGAGCACAAGTGAGGCCACAATGTACTGGTTTTGAGGGCAGTTTTGTGACCAGCTTCAGCAGCTGGTTTCCTCGTACCCCGTGAAACACTGAGGGCAGCGTAACAGAGCTCTCGGTTTGTTTTTCAGGAGATGAGGATGACGAAGCCCCAATGATAACTGGATTTTCAGATGATGTTCCCATGGTCATCGCATGAAGCGCATTTCTGACTGTAAAAACCAAATGGTGTAAATATTTTATTTGATAAAAATAGTTGATTGTTTATTTTAAAAATGCACTTTGAGTTGCAATATGTTATTTTTATATGGGCCAAAAAAAATTTAAAAAATACACTTTGTAGTAATCAACTGTGAATTGCAGACTAGGTTGGTTTAGTAACAAATTGCTTTGATTTAACATTAATTTAGTCTTACAAGGCTATGCTTGCTGGGCATGCTTTTAAGTCTGTGAGATATTTTCCGTTGACTAAATTGGCTACTCCTTTTATTTTTCTAAGACGAGAATAAATTTATTTTAAAAAAATTCAGGAGATTATATATGTAGAGAGAGATAAGTAATATAGTCCCTGAAGGTTTTGCTTTTACTTTAAAAAAAAATCCTTTGGACTTTGTTTTATATGAAAGTATTTTTGTTGTGTTAATTTATTGGGAAATCTGCTTGAGAACAGATTTCCAAAGTCGTCAGACATTGTACACATTATTGTGTAGAACATGTGCCACTTTATCTTGCAAGGCAGTAGTATCTTGGCATCCCCATCATTGTTCTTTTACATATTTCTCCCCCTTATTAAAAGACCCAATCTTTTGCAGTCTCAGAGCCAGAGTCAAGATACTGCAGCACATGCTTTACGTATGAGTTTAGCTTTCCTGCTGCCGTACCTATAAGCCAAAACTATCCCTACCAAGCCGTGCCACCAAGGGTCACGCAAACCCTTGCGTGCAGGTGTGAGACGCCACGGGCCATTAGCAGGAGGGTTTCTGGGGCTCTGCCCGCAGGAGAGAGGTTAGCCCTGGGCAACAGCACTGCAGCATCCTTTCGCAGCGCTGTGCAAGCACCCAGGCTTTCCAGTTTTGACCCTCGCTTTCAGGTGTGCCGTAACAACACACCGTTCCCTCCCACCACTGCCCAAACCCCTTCGGAGGGCACCTGCAGTCACCGAGCTGCGGGCCATGCCCATCACACTTGGCCTGATTAATCTGTAGTTTACGTCAGTAACGTTACTGCAAAAAAAAAAAATTGCCCCTACACCTTAAAACACACTTCCCAGCTATTCAGGACACCTTTCCTCCGTGGAGCTTCTCTAAGATGCTAATGTGTCGGGGGGACGGAAGGGGGAGCCTCCACTGTGCGCAACTAGGAAACGGCTTCGCATACAGATTTTCCACAGTCAAACAGAGCTGTAATTACTAAAAATCTAAATTCATTAGGTTTACAGCAGGGATTTGATCCTCCTTCATTAGCATTTCCTAAAAGTAGCTGTAGTTGTACCTTCAGCTTTAGAAATAACATATATATAATAAGCATATATATTATTTTCCCATCACTAGTCATCTCACGTTCCCAGTAGACATAATACTGGCTACACAGCTAAGCAGTAGAAATGTCTGGTTACCACTCTCAAGCTTTTTTTGTGATAGCAAAATGCGAATCTCGCCACAAATCCAACTACTTGCCAACCCAAGAGCGACGACACGAGCAGGGCGGATGTTCACAGGTCACGCCTGTCCGTGCCCTATATATGCAAAGCTTCGCACCAGTATAATACAGCACACTGTTTTGTCACACTGTTTTCTTTGTTTAAACCAAAAGTATTTTTGCTGTGTAAATTAAGTTATAATTGCAGTCTTCCTACAGATGAAATGAGAGAGGCCAACTATGTTTTGATACATGACCGATCCATTTAATTTCACATACAGAAAATGTATAGAAAGTTGAAGTTCTGTACGGTTTGATACTCTATAGAAATACTAACTCTATTTTCAATTACTGGTGTTATCATTCCCGGTGACAGTTTTTTCACCCAAAGCTGGGACCAAACTATAACCAGATTTTATAAGTAGCAGTAACCTGCAGAGTTGCAATATTTTTACCTTGTTAGTGGGACAGGTGCTGTTCAGGAGTAAAAATTTTGAGTAAATCAACCCAGCATGTATAGTTCAACTTGTCTAGAATTACAGCTACATAGAGAGACCAGAATCTGACCCAGAGGCTAAACTATTCTAAAGATATAAATCAAAGGATCTGATATAGGAAAGGAAGCCTAAAAGCAGAGATAAAGAGTATGGAACCCCTTCCTCATTAGGCAAATATTTCCGGCATAGGTAACGGGAAACTACAGTACAGTATCCCAGAAGATGGTACCTCTCTGGTGAGAATTACCATCGGTTAAATACCGCTACTTTACTCCCCCAGGCTAAATCCTGCTCGAGTACAATGAGTCGAATTTAGCCCATCTTGTGTCTCTATCTGGAAGGGTCCCCCTTGGCACCACGTTATATTCTGCAGAAATCCCGTGGTTGGATGCTTTCAAGCATCAGCTGGGGCCAGGTCACTTCTGGCCGCTCTGAAAGGCTCCTTTGTACCCGCTGGCTCAGCCACACTCGTACAGAGCTCGGCCTATTGCCAGCAGAGCATTTTGGTGTAATACTGTACTCAAAAGCAATGCTCCCGGTTACCTGTGCCTCGCTAACGCAAGGTGGGTGGCACAGAGCCCTCTGCGCTCCGTCTGCAGAGCGGCCCCGGTGTTGCACAGGGCTCCGGGGACACTACAGCAAGCAGGCTTCGCGCAAAGCTGAATTTACCTTATGTGGCCAGTACTGGCATGCCCAGGCACAGCCTACCCTCCGAGACTTTCCCTTCGTGGCAAAAATCACCACTGTGCTCTCAGCAAAGCAACTTCACAGGGCTAGTGTATTTTATAGCTAGATAGAGAAGTCTAAGCCCCCGGCAGGGAGTGAGCGGGACAGATGCAGTTCTGGGTAAATTGTATATTTTTATGAACTTTTGAAGCATGGAATCTTGTTCACAGAGACCTATAGGGGGTGGGAGGGTTCTGGTGTAAATACGGTACGTGGATGTGGATGCATATTTTGTTCTGGTTTTGTTTCCGTAGCCTTATGCAATGTGACATGAATCGTTACCCTAATTTTTGGGAGGTGACTTGGGTTTTTACCTCATAGGAACCCAGTGAAATGTTTGGATCCGTAAGGAAAAAAAGGGGTATGGGACGTACCCTGTTTAGGAGGAACTTCTTCCAGTTAATTTGTGTTTACATCCCTTTCAGATTTCACTGCAGATGCCTGCTGGTAATCTTAAGTCCATTTGAACAAAAGACTAAGGTCTGGTGGGATTTTGGACCATGAGGCTTGTTTTGCTTTGGCTCAGGTTTTTTGGGGGTGGGGGTTTTGGTTTTTCCAAGGAGGTGGCATTTTCCAGGCTCGAGGTCTGAACACCCGTTCAAGGTCAAAAAAGCAATCCTTCCAGCCTGAATAAATCGCATCACTCCTCCGTAAAACGGCTGCGGTACGCTGCTTGCCCCAGCTCCCGCAGCGACCCGCAGACGTGACGCCCTCTGCGGAGCCCAGGACCCGCTCCGGGCACCCGCAGGAGCCAGCCGGAGCAGGAGCTTACAGCTCCTCTGCTGCTCGGCCGACAGCCTGTGCCCCAAGTGAAGGCTCAGAGGAATTTCAGAGAGGGGTAAAGCACATCGTGTTGGGGAAAACTGTGCATGCGGATATTTAATCTGCAGAATAGCTGGCGCGCTGTAAGTTCACGCCCCGGCTAACCCTGCCGTAACTTGTTCCATGTGCTCCTACCTTGACAGAGCATTAGCAGGAGAGCGTGGCAGGTTTAGTACTGGGAAAAGACTATTTTCCTTGGACAGAGATCAAGTTACATATAGATGTATAGGAGCACATACCCAGCTAGAAAGGGGAGGAGCGAGCATACAAGTGTGAGGGAGCACGTGCTGGCACAATGCTGGCTGCCAACATCCACGCCATCGCCTTGCGGCCTCATGACCAAAGGACCGCTGTGTTTGCAGGTCACCTTGGTGGTCACAATATGGTATTGCTTCCTGCAGGTTTCTAGAAACCCTGGGAGAAGTGACTTGAAAGGTGCTGTCCGGGTGGAGAGGGATCTGCCTTGCCCAGACAACCGGCAGGGCAGGATTATTTACTAATCCTGTTTCCAGAGTCACCAAACGCAGCCCCAAACTCCCGTTAGCCACCAGGGAAACCTCCCCTGAGCCAGGGACTCTCACCGAGCAGAATGCCCTTTCCTCACAGGGCAGATATCAGTCTTAGGATGTGCATATCCTTGAAATCTCTTCGTAGGGACAGAGAAGTATTCAGTGACAAACTTCACTAATTTGCTGGTGGAAATGTAAAACTGTGTTCAGGAAAGACCAAAATAACATTTTCCAAAACTTCTTTCAAGTCTCCTTCAAATGGACTTCAGCAGGGAAATGGTGCAATTGAGTTAGTTACTCGTGGACCCAGAGAGCATCTTCATTACTGGAACTAGCTGTAATGTTTATAATTAATCCTTCAAAACCTGCAGCAGTCTACAAGCAGCCAGTCTCTAATTTAGAGTTTTTTAGAGGTAGTGTCAACTTCTAATCAGATTCCTTGTGACGTTTCAGACTATACCATTTGAATTGTTACTCTGCGTCTTTTTTTTTTGGTTCACTGATTTCTGCTATGTTATTATTGCACAAATTTGAAGGAATTTTTGTCTGTCAATTTTTTTTCCACTTAATAATAAAAATGGACTGGGTAAACAAAACAATTTCTGGTTTCCAAAATTATTATCTAGCCTCTGTGTGTCTAGTGCAATAAAGAGGAGACTTTTTTCTGAACCGTATTTGATTTTTGTTTTACATTAATAGGACGCGTTCTATAACCTAGCAGGATGATCAGAAACAGAAAAACTGAGCTTTCTGCAGAAGGAGCGGCAGAGCCCTACTAGAAAAGTGCCGCTAACATTCATAATGCAGTCACGTATCTGGCTAGTTCTCAGTCCCTTCCTTCAAGGTCAGCACCAGTCGGTAAGCAACACCCTCAGACACCAGACAACATTTTGAGCCTTCCCGAGCTTCACCTCTATGTTTGCAGAACACCGTCGCCGGCGCTAAGCCCGGCTTGCCGCTCACATCACGCGTTATTTCCCTGGTTAAAATCCATTTCCACAACAATCCCGTCCCCGTGCGGTGTGTTGCTGTTTGAGACCCGGTGTGTGGAAGTACACCCGACTCCCAAGCAGCTGAAAGCAAGCAGAATTACTGCTCGCGGGGAGAGGTAATGAGCAGGCAGCAGTCTCTTCACACGTACCTCATTTTTTAGCCTGCATAATTGGAAAGGCAACATGTGAGCTTGGTGGACATAATTGAGGCACGCAAGCATCTTAAGTGTTGCACTTCATTAATGTTTAGCTTAAGGCAACATTAACAAACAGCCATTCCTTCCTCCCCGTTGCCCCCTTCTTCATGAATGAAGCTGGTTTTTCCCTATTGTTGCTGAAATAGGTTGCTCCCCCCAGGAGGTACAAGAAGTTACACCTCATTCCCATGCACCTACTTTCTGCTAAAGTAGTCGGCGTGACTCTTAAGCTTCAGCGCTAAGTGTCACTGAGAAAATCTTGACAGAGTAAAGGCTTGACAGAAAAAAAGATCTGTTTATGCCTGCCCTCCTAACAAAGCTTGCAGATTTTTACCGGATAGGGAAGATTTTCCCCCTAATCCTTTGCTGCCTTCACCAGAACTGTATTTATTGAGTTACTTTGTGATGAACTGAAGAAATACTACTCTGAGCGACCCAGCCTCTCCTGCCCACCATCCCACTCACAAACCTTTCCCTGGGCTGCCCGTGGACGTTTTATATCAAGACCCCACTGGTCCTCACCTGATCCTCACCTTCAGACCCATCACCTGGAGAGCACCCCGAAAGTCGCAGGTGCAGCCTAAACCCACTTGCCCTGGAAGCCTGCACTGGAATTTCTCCCTGGCTCTTTTCTTTGTATCTTCTCCCTTGTTATTGCTATTATGACCTTTCCTTGTTACCTAGCCTCTAAATGTAACAAGCTCTTGAAGGACAGGAGTTTCTCGTAGAGTCTCTATAGTACCCATGTGAGTAGGTATACCCTGCTCTCAAACACTTCAGGTAACGGTATTAGGCAATGACTCCTAACGAACAATGGTATCTTAAATATTACTGAGCGTGTTGGCAGTTCCCAAATAAATATCCCAGCTGTGCTCATTCCCTGACTTCCTTTTCTCTTTGAGACCCCCCCGTTGTCTCTTGTTTTACATCTGAACCTGAAACGTGTCACGGGAAGCATCCAGCTCTCTTTTCCCAGCTGCTTTCGGGCTGGAGAGTCAGAGTTTCATGAAGAAACACAGCTAGGCATGATCACATTGCTCACGCGTGTTTCTCCGAGCCTCCCCGTCCCCCTGGCACCCTCTGAATCAAGCCCTTCTGACAAAGGGGAAGAGGTCTCGGAAGATGCCACTATCCTATGTGTTCCTTGAAAACAAGTGGCTGTGCAGAGGAAAGAGATCCAAGCGAGCATTCCCACTGCAAAACATTCTTCCCCACTGTGATACATGCGAGAACCCATCAAGGAGGAAGATTCCACTCGCCAGAGGAGCTTCAGTTGGAGCACACAGCGCAAACCCAGCCAGGAGGCCCGGATCCAGGCTCCCTTCACTCTGCTGCTCCTGAAAAACTACATCTCTTTTTCCCACAACTAAGATGAGGGGCTGCTTCCAGCGGATGGCCCCCAGCCACCGGGAGGCCAGGATGTGGATCCACTGATTTTGGACTTAGCGGGCTGCCTGCAGGAGCGAGGAAGCCAGGTGGAAGTACAGCAAGGCCAAAACTGCAAAAGCACTTCCCAGCATGGGTTAAGCATTTCACAAAATAGGTGCACTCTGATCTGGAGAGAGAGCAGCTGAAGTTCTGGCTCACTGCTCCTCTTTTGAGTAAGCAATCTGAGTTTCTTGTGCCAGACTCCTGAACGTTTGTGTTTAGCCTTTCTCGGCAGGGAAGATGAAATAACTGAGGATATTTCACAGCAGAACTCAAGCTGGAATTTGGGACGGAGGAGCCAAGAGCTCCCAGATAGACCAGCCACTGGGCTAAGGAGGAAGAGAGGGTCTGTGGGAAGGAAAGATTCACGCTAACCATCAACATCTTGGCTCCTGCCACAAGCCTCACAACCTGCCAAATGTGGGATGCAAGAAAAATGGCAGTCCGAGGCTCTTCCAGGATGTGTGGTTTATTTCTTCCCTGTAAATTATAGGCATCCAGAAGCCCACATCCCCCAAATTCTCATAGCTGGGCTCACACAATGCCGGGCAGATTTGCTCTCCCGGGGCCCTGCAGAGAAAAGCAGGGAGCGGAGCTGACCTATTCGGCAAGGGCACCTGCGTGGGGTTGGGCTGGAAAAAATCCCACTGCTTTGGAGGACAATGAAAAAGCAGCGAGACAGTGATTTGGGAAGGAAAGCCAGGAAGACAGTCAATGAATGGGGCATGGGGGAGTGAGCTGAGTAGGAGTTATTTAAATACATCCTGAAGCTTGCTACAACCTGACACTGGATGTACAGGAGGGGAACATGTCTTAGAGACGGAGGATCTGAGGCAGAGATGGACAAAATGTGGCATTCACATCACCAAGCCTCACATCTCCAGGGTGGCTTGGCCAAACGATAAGACTTATTTTCCTTGGATCTTTCTGTAGCCAGCGGAGGGAAGCAGACGCCCTCCAAGGAGGAATTCGGAACCTGAATGAGCCATTCTCAAAAGTTTTTCATTCCCCTCCCACTGTGAGAGTGGCTGCCTGCGCATTTTGTGTTTCCCCAAGCCTGAGATCCCAAAGAATAATGGCAAGGAGATAGCAGAGAGGTTGGAAGTTCCGCCTGGCCTGGCCTCTATGTAACAATAGGCAGGATTCGTCCTTGCCCAAGCTGAGAGGGTCACTCCAGGCCCCTTCTGTAGCCAAGGATGAGGCACAGCAGTTCAGAGAGTGCTGCCCCTCATCTCAAAATAGGTCAGATACCCTGTGCTCTAAAGGAAACTCAAGGTGACTAGCTCACACCGAGGCTTGTGACTGTAAGACACTACAGCCTAAAGGCAATGAATCCCAAACCCCATGATTCGGGTAAGAACGTTCCCCTGCCCAGGGGCTGGCTGGATGCAGCCCCTTTCTGCTCCTGAAGCACATGCACTGCCTCTGGAGCCGCTCACCCCATGCCGCAGCCTGGAGAAGAGACCTCACCAAGTATCTCTGCCTTTTTAGCACCCCTTCCCCGAGACGCTTCCCGAGGCTCCGCTCGTGCTGCCAGCGGAGAGCAGCCTGGCGGGTCCTCTCCTAACACCCTCCGTGCTCCTCCTTTGAGAGCTGCTGGCCCAGCATCGGGGTTAGGCTGGCTTTCTGAAATTACACAGCTTTCCTTTCCCCCTGCTGTGGCTTTCTTGAGATCCCTCAGAAAGCCAGAAACAGAAGCCCAGAGGCCAATTCCCACTTGTGTGTTTAGTCACAAGACCAGCTTTCATTTTCAATCCAGTTCCACTTCGCAGTAGCTATATGTAACTCACAGCCAACATGTCTATGTACCCAGGAAATTACCATGGCAGACTCAGAGCTGGTAAAGACAATAGCGCGTTTGGCTCATTCATTTGGATCGGCACTATTTCAAATGTACTTCTCCTCCTAAACTTATTTAACCTCGCAACCAAGAGCCACAAGGATGGTGAGCTATTTGTTTCAAGACCAGATCTCCTGGGAGAATAGGCACAAAGAATAGAAGGCAGCCTGGAGAGATGGAAGAGAGAAAATTGAGAAAGGGATTCGAATGCATCGCCCTTGGAGACCATGCCAATGACCTGCTAGAGTCCAGCCATCATAAATAAATAGACTCCGTTTATTGTCTAGCCAGGCCGGCAAGCACGGTAATGCTTGAACCGGTTCCAGCGGGTGGGGCTACTGACCGGCATCGCTCTTTCGTGCTGCGCTTTCTGAGACAAAACAGATGTCGGCCACCGAGCGCCGGTTTTGTCGTGTGATTTGTGATGCAGCCAGTTGCATGCAATTGATGAGGGCTTTGTTAACGGCCCCCCAAATCGGAGCCAAAAACTTCTTCCGTGGTGGTGAATCCTAAGCAAGTGGCAACAATGCAAAACGAGCTCGGCTCAAAACCTGCGACAATTAAAGCACCATGTTCCGCTCCCTTTGTACCAGACCCACCAGATGCTCCACAGTGGTTAGAGAGAAGCCCAAGCCAGACCCCAGCTACGCCCATGCGAAGGGCCAAGCGGCGTGCGTGGAGCCGGGAACCTGCTCCATCCATACCAGAACCCATGATTCACTCTTTAACCTGTTTTGTGGCCGATTCCGTCCAAGGCAAGCTGTTCCCAGCTGGCCCTACTGCCAGCCATGTGCAGTAGATGGCAGCAGCAGCTTTAGTCACTGGTCACCAAACTCACCAGGATTCCTTCCCCCCCCCCCCCCCTCTA
>VYXH01012795.1:105543-149558 GCA_013397275.1 Burhinus bistriatus | reverse complement strand
CCACACCCCCCCCCCCCCCCCCCCCCTTTTTTTTTTTTCACTTTTTACTTTTGGTGGCCTCAAAAATTATTAGTTCCAGATGAGCTCCTGCCATTGTAATAGTCCATTTAACCCGATCCACTCTGAGCAGAGTCAGTGCAAGTTCAAATGCAGCATTTTCACATGTAAACTATACATCAGAGACATATTTCTGCACGGCTTTGGGCATTCCTTGTGCAGCCGAAAAGAGGAAACGCAGAAGGTTAAACCTCACACACACACACACACGCACGGCCCCGGCCGTGGGCAACAATGGCACTTTGTCAAGCGAGCGCTGCCAGAGCGGAGCTGAACTTATGAATTGAACCAGGAACCTCAGGACTGCTTCTCCCTTTGAAGATCAGCGCTAATAAGCCAAACCAGTGGGTATTTTGTTTTATAAGGAAAGAGCATTTCAAGTCACGTACGCTGCTATTGTTGGACACAAAACACGTACTGTGTCTGCCTGCGGTGACTCTAGTAACCGCTCCACGCTTGTCTTTTGCTGGGATTACCTTTATTTTTATACTATATTAAATTTACCTCCCACCATCTTTCAGGCCTATTAAAACTGATGACGTTTCCCATGGCTAATTACACGCACACATATAGAGTTAAAAAACCCTGTTTGTACCATTTTACCATCATATTCAAATTTTATGCCTTAGGTGGATTACGTATTCAGAAACGATAACCAAAACTACTAGATTTCCTTCCTACTGGAATAATAAGCACATCTTATATAAACAAGTTACATATAAGAGGTACATTAAATGATTTGTTTCTGGTAAATGAAGACAGCTATAGCACAACACACAGAAGATTTCGTGTTGTTTGCTTTTGCAATTCGCTGTACACACAGCCTTTAATCTGAGGATCTCCGAGCACTCTGCACAGTTTAATTAAGCCCCACAACTGCCGTGTTGGGGAAGTATATTAAGTGTTGTTATGCTGATTCTTTACAGATGGGTAGACTCAGGGACCGAGCTGTGCGTGCCAAACTCCTCTCTCCCCATTCAGGACCGGTCCTTAAAGCTCTTCTATGCGGCCTTCCCAGTGACAGCCAGAGAAAACATGTGAGCTTAAAGCCCCAAGCAAACAAGAAAACCCTGCCTTCACGGAAGGCTCGGCCTTCCAACGGCATGTTGTACCTGCAAAGCATCTGACTGCCTGGCTGCACCATCAACGCTGGTGGAAACCCGTGCTTCTGTCTCGCAGACCAGCGTGGTGCTCTGAGCTGGGCTGTCTTAAATAACCCTTTCACCAGCCTATATGCAACGGTTGGACCCCAAACCCGTGCGTTGAGATGACCTCAGTATGGGGTCAGGAGCCAGACCCCGTCCCAAACTTAAACCTGCCGTGCCCCAGATCCGCTCTTTCACCACAGTGCTGGGAAGAAGAAAGTCCCAGCATCTTGGCTCCCAAACCCCCATTTTTTCCCCAGTCTTCTCTCCTGCGGGATCTGTATGGAAACCACTCACACTGCTGAAGCCACAGGACAAATGAATGGGAATCCACCCTGCCAGTGATATCCATCATGAGAGAGAACTCTTCACAGGGGAGGGGCACACTTGGCCCTAACCAGCTGCACATGTACAGCGTCTGCCTCATCCAGCCCCTCGGCTCGGGGATTAAACAGTTGCTAAACCTTGGGAGCGAGTCGTGCTCCCAGCGAGCGGCCCAGGGCTACCGAGCACAGAAGCAGCCGAGCCGCCCTGGCGCTCCTGGCTCTTGTCCTCACACCTCATCCCCTCGAGGCCGTGACTTCCTCGACGGCCTTGGGAATGGGCAAGCAACCAGCTTTGGCCAGGGTATGAATAGGTGCTGAAGTAATTCAGCTTTTCCCAACATTGTTCTAGCGTAGCAGAGCTCCATCTCTCCCTTTTCCTTGTTCCTTCCCCCTCTCCTCTTCGAGCTCCTTTGTTCTCGTGTTTACAGCAGCATCGATTTGCTGTCAGAAAGCAACACGGCCTTGGAGTTTCTGTGCACACAGTCGAAATCCAGCCGGCTGGAACCTGCCCCTCTCCCATGCCGACTCCCTGCCATGGGCTGCACTCCGTGCTTCGGATATCCTTGCCCTTTCCCGCTCCCCTCAAACTCCCGCAGCACTGTGGGGGACACGCTGCTCCTCTTTTTGGCTGCTGGGGAAGGCAGGGGGCACAAGCCATGGCCCTGAGCCATGCCGGCCCTTCTCCGGGGGAGCAACACCCAGGCAGGGGCTGAGGAAAAGGGCCGACAGCTCACGGCCTCTCCGCACCCCTCCGTGGAGCTGTGCGCCCTCCAGGAAAGCATGTCCCCTCCTCCCCTGGGCTGGAGCCGATTGCTGACACCCCAAAACATTTGTCAATGCCCTGCTCTCCTCAGTGCGGCCCCAGCTTTCCAAACCATCAGCCACACGCGGTCTGCGGAACCGCATAGCAGCCTTCTGTCTCTGGACCTTGAAGCACCTTACAAAACCCCACGCACCAGAGATGTCCCAGGAGTCCTACCTCTGTTTGCTGACCGGCAGAGAAACTGAGGCAGAGAGAGATTACACAACCTGGCCAAGAATACAAGGAATCACGAGAAAGCGAGCAACAACAAGGAAATCTGGTTTATGAGACTCTTAGGGTCACACCATATCCTTCTGCTCCTCTTTCCACTAGCTGAGAGACCTCCAGGGCTTTGGTCATGTTTTCCTATTATGATCTGATAAAATTTCCCCCTTGCTGCCTAAACAAGAGCATTTGGCAGAGTGAGCTAATTTGTCCTCAATCACTTCAGATACCCAAGCAGTTGCTTTCAGACACGTAACCCCAGGTAAAGGGAATCCAGGCACGACCCTGCAAACCCATGTTGCTTTTGAAACCTTCCATGGGGATTTTAGCACCGGGGAAGGGTGCTAGGTTAGCAGCCCCAGGCCTACAGAATATTTGTATTTTCAGAAGAGATATAATATATGCGAGGACAGGGCAAATTTCCCCTTCTGAATCCATCTCCCTCCTGGTCTACCAGGAGGGGATCCAGCTTCTGCATCTCCGCGGTGCATCTGTCCAAGAGAAGGGGCGATCACTCCAGTCCTGCTAGTGCTTTAAATGGTGCCATGGGCTCTATTTCAAAAGGGCAGCTGGGGGGGGAAAATTGGCAGCGGTCCCCATGCTGGATGCTGTGGCCATTTCCATGACCTGTTAACAAGTCCCAGCCTCGCTCGGCTTCCAGCAAGGGTTGAACCCAGCCTACATGTCCCAGGTTTGAGAGTACCAGGCCTCCTCTCAGCTCTATTAATTGCCAGCACGCGCCCCTCCAGCCCGCAGCCAAACCTCCCACGGCAGCTCCCCTGGCGTGTGGTAACTCAAGTCCCTTCAGTGGCTTCTCGGAGGGCTGGAGCCCCCATTTTTCCTTGGTTCCAGTTTCCAGATCCCCTCTCTTTTCCCAGCTCCATTGCTTTCACCTGCTTTTGTTCAGCTCTCCTGTGAAAGGAAGGGTTTGAAGGGGTGACAGTTCCGTAAATAAATCTTATTGTCTACTGAAAAAAAAAATGGTAGTGCAGAAAGAGTGATGGATATACTCTTCCCCTCCCTGCACTTGGGACAGATGAAGGAAGATGGCAGATAATTGCTCTTTATTGTGCCCCGGGTTCACCTTAAGATGAAGGAAGTGATAAGATTTCAATTAATGTCATTTAAGATTCCCGGCAAGCTGTCCTGTTCCTTTCTTGGCGTCTTTCCTTCTCTGAAATTGTGGTCCTCAATGCTGCTTTTGTAACCCCACGGGAACTCCCTAAATGGGCCACATCCTCACCTGGTGAGCACTGTCAAGGCACCATCAACATCAGTGGAGCAATGCTAATTCAGACCAGATGACAATCCCCCTCCATCCCCGCTCTCGATTTATTATAGGGCAGGATAGATAACATACTTCATTATACAAAGCAGGGATCATTTTCCAGCTTGCCCAAGAATGAACCGAGAAGCCTTTCTAATCAGCTTAAACTGATCAAGATATCCAGGCACAGAAACCACGATATCCAGGTTTCTGTGTAAGACACCTTAATGCTGAGCTTTCTTACTTTCCTGAGTAATTGCATCAAATTCCTTGGGATTGCTTTCTTGAAAAGAGAGAGTACAGTGAGATGCAGACCACAGAGCTGGCTCCTTGCTGAATAATACACACACCCTGGGGCAGAGTGAAATCCTGACTAGATATTTTTCTTTTTAAAAAATCAGAAAGAAAATACTAAAAGAAAGAAATGGTCGAACAAAGCAGCTTGTGAGATTTTTGCATGCTAGAAACATTTTAATTTTGATCTTATTTTCTCTAAAACCAGAAGAAAGCGTTGGATCACCGAGGTATTCCAGAACAAGCCTCAACATCTTGAAAGTGTTCACAGTGATCACTTCAGATTTTCAAAATGTCTCCGTACAAATATCTGCTGGCATGCAGTCATAACATCTTCCCTTCTGACGGTGCCGTTTTGGAAAAAACCAGAAGTTTCACATAAAGAATGACTACTGGGTTTCACAGACTTATTAATTCAAATAAATTTTATATGTATATATGTATTTATTTTTACAAACAGCAGTGAAAAACCACTGACAAAAATCCACAAAATCAGCGCAAATAGCTGAAATTCTCCGCCCCCCCGCAGATACACTAATGTTTATTGTCCCCAAGAGCATCCATTTTCGCTCCTCTTCTATATATACACGCATGACATTTCCATATGTTCCTTAGCTCAGCTCCCTGGTAACATACCACCCTTCAGGGGAGGGAGGGAGGGAAGGATGGAAGCAGGGGGGTCCAGCGAGCGGCCCCGGATTGCACGGGACACGAGAGCAGGGTGGGCAAGGAGAGTGTGAGCCGAGGTGTCGTGCCTCCTCCTCCTCCTCTTGCCGTGCACCTGAACCGCGCCAGCCCGTGTCCTCTTGGTAATGACGGGCTCTGCGGCGAGGACCTGACATAGATGCCACAGTAAACAGTCATTTTCCTGCCGCATGTGCATCCACTCCCCGCAGCCCGTCCCCTGCAGCAGGCTGCCTGCGCTGCAAACCTGTGCCCGGCTGCGATCGGCAGCTCCTTTTTACAATAGCCATTACCAAGGTGTGAAATCTGCGGGAGGGGGGGGGAGGTTGGGAAGGGGGTCTGCATCTGTGAATATGATTACAGGCTTAAAATGTGTGAAGTCTTTTCAGATTTAATGAACCAGAATGTGGCTTTCATTTTGGCTGTGCATATTTTGAACCCTAATATATGTTTATTTAGTCTAATTAATTGCCTTTTTTCCCTTTAAAAGATACCTGCTCAGCTCTCCCAAGTATTTTGCAGTACCCACACATTGTGTCTAACAAAGACTGCTCC
Organism: Burhinus bistriatus; assembly: GCA_013397275.1. Taxonomy (NCBI): domain Eukaryota; kingdom Metazoa; phylum Chordata; class Aves; order Charadriiformes; family Burhinidae; genus Burhinus; species Burhinus bistriatus. Next base: position 144,203 of record VYXH01012795.1, on the reverse strand, counting down.
TCTGCAATACCCGGACTGAGACCTCATCTTTCCTGGCTACTGCACTGCATGATGGTAGGAGGAGGGGACGGGCTGGTTGGAGAAGAAAACACCGTCTTCAACAGATTAGAAAGTCATTTTTCTCCTCCTAGGTCAATATTGAGGCGTTACATTTACCTGATCTGGTTTTAGCAGATACAGTCATTTGAGATGGAAAAGTCAGATGGGGGGTGTGGAGTTATGCAGGAACATGAGATTACCGAGACGCAGTGATTGTGTGAACGCTGCATGCGTGACCTCGTCAGTGAAAGGCAGGCTACTATACAGTGTTTACATTTGTCTGCTATGATTTAAGTCCTTTGGCTAAATATCGGACAATAATATGGCAAAACAAAACAGGAGGAAGTCCTTCAATATCAGCAACAGATATCCCAGCACACAACAACCAAACGAGTCGCCAGTCTTTGAGGAGCAGGTGGTACAGACTGGCAATTTGGAGATGGAAAAGCTGGTACAGACATAAGGGCAATCCTTCCCAGTAGCTCAGCTTGCGAGCAAAGACTGAGGACAATGCCAGCCACAGCCTGGGCAGGAGATGGGAACACTCAAGCAAGCCACCTTCCTATGCAAAAGATAATTAAATGGGTGATGCGGTACACGTACAAGCATGTATAGAGTAGACATATAGCATACAGCCTTTCATCTTGAGACCTGTTTTTTTCTTTTAAATGCCTTTGGTCCTAGTAGGCGATGATCTACTCAAAACATTATTTTTTTTTTTAATCTTTTCCACCATGCTCTGGGCATGATGTAGCAGACAAAACCTCGAGTACTGAGAATGAATCGATCCTGCTCAAGTGATCATCATTGATCACGGATAGCAGAAAGCCCTGACTGCACGGTGGCCGGGAGAATCCATAAGCTCCCCCAACCAGGGGAAAGCAAGGGCACATCCTTCATCTGCTCCCTGCGTCCAGGGGCACAAATCTGGAACTCACACCGGGCAGTTACTGATCGTGTCTTCCTGCCCTCGAAACTCTTCACCCAAACGTCAAACAGGATTTTTCCCCCCCCCCCACCTCCTACTATGAAAAGTTTTTCAGGACAGGAAAACCGTTTCCTGTCCAGACCAGACACTGGCTTCCTGCACGCTCTCCAGCAGATCGTGTAATCCTACGCCCCTATTTGTAAAATGAAGATGATCGACTGCCTTTGTCTCCTCTACTTAAACGTACAAGCTGTAGTCCCTAATACACGCATGTGACCAGGCATAACTCGGCCCTGATCTCATATAGCACTGCAGTAATACTCATAAATAATGACACAGTTACGAAAGTAGGATTTACAGTAATGCGTCAGAGCGGAGAATGACAAAATTGCCTGGGTTTACTCTTGATTTACATGAGAATAAACAAGGCCAGACTTTTGTCCTAATTCTGCAGCAGGGCTCTGGTTTGCGTGTCTGCGTTCCCTCTTCTCACCCCCCACCCCAGCCTCTTACATGGAAATTCATTTATTTTAAAGTGGTGAACTTACGAATGAAAGTTTCCTCAAGCCACGCAGCTCTGCGGGCTCTGCTGCAAGTGCAGAGAGCCGGCCGGCACGGGAAAACCGGGCAGAGCAAGCCTGCGGCTGCCCATCCACGTCCACATGCACGCCGCCAGGGACGGGACACTCGGTACGCCTCACCCTCTGGGGAAACTGATATAAACCTATCTAAAATAGCCAGAGGAACGGAAATGGTTAACTGGTTGCTATAAGGATGAGGTCTGGTTACACAGAGAATTTTTTTTTTTTTTTTTCTTCCCCTCCACATTTTGGACATGGGCCACAAATGCAAATGCTCTGAAACTGGAATTGGTGTAGGTTAGACCCGTTGCTCCTGGGCTAGTATAAATAAAATGGACGGTTTCACAAGCGATCCGAGGACCGGTGGGGTTTCTGCCCGGGCTGCAGAGCGAGCCATCCTGCTGGCGGTGCGGCAGAGGGACAGGTCATGGCACGTACTCCTTCCATCCTACAGCCCCAAGACCTTCTTAGCAGCCAGAGGCGTGTAACAGGAGCCAGTGCAGGCCTGCATGGTGCCTGCTGCTATTTCGGTGGGCGAGACCAGAGCGCAGAGCCCCCGAGGAGCTCTGCTCCCCTCCTCATGGCGCTGGCAGGGCCAGGAATCACCTCTCCGACCCTGCACCCCACGGGGATTCACAAAACCAACCTTCGACTTTCGGTCCCCGACAGCACTGCAGCCCCCTTGCCCCATGCGTGACACTCATAATTTTGTTAACGGGACCGCTGACCTCCCCTTGGGCCACCCCAGGACACGCACAGCTCTGCAAAAGCATCTCAGCTGTGGGCGCGGAGAGGGACCACGTGCCACCGCAGAGCCGGGGGAGGCAATAGGTATGTCCCGGCGGTGGGTTCAGGCATGTGACGGAGAAGGGACAGGCTGGGACAACTCTCCAGGAAAAGTAACAAGGAAAGAAGGAAAGAAGAGGCATCAGCCTCAGGGAGGTTGGAGAGGGAGCTCCATCCCTCTCTGAGATGGACCGCATGCAGTGGCTGCTGGTAAGCGAGGGACTGGATTCGATGGCCCAGGAGGTGCCTTGCTCCCACGGGAAGGCGATGATGGCTGCGGAAAAGCCGGGCGCTTATGTAAGAAAACCGCCTCTACTACAGCAGTGTCGCAGGAACCCGGCGATAGCAAGCAGTTAAGGATGACAGGCGGGCAAATCTGCTTACTTGGCTATTCCTCTCTCAGGCAGGCACTACTAACAACTTAAATAGGAACGCTTTTTATAGCCGGGGTCTGAAATAACAGAATCATACTCAATTACACTTTATAAAGCGATACTTTCTACTCAAAGACCTTTGCAGAGAGCGGGCTCCTGCCGGCTTTTTGCTGTTGCTGCTGCAGTGTTTATTCCAGGACCAGGCAGGGTAGGAAACCAGCCTTTCCCACCAGCTGCTTTCCCCCCTCTCCTTCCTCCTACATGGAGTCGCTGCAGCCTGCTGGTACTTTTTTCCTCTTCGCATGATGGACTTGAACGACAAGAATTGCAAAAATTAGAGGAAATGAATTCTACCTATTCTGTTTCTGCAGGCTAAAGGTAATAAAAATGTTATCTAATCTTCTGCGCCATGCAAGTGAAAAACGTCCCCTTTCCGTGCTAGCCGCTCCGAGCTGCCAACTCAAACAGAAGGCAGCATGGCTGCTAATTGCCTCCGACCCAAGGCTGGTCCATTAGGGCAGCATCACCAGCCTACACGGGGGAAGATTTTTCGGTTTAATTGTACCCGCACGGTACTTTGCGCCACAATTTGCTCTGACACTGCAAACACATTAATTGTCCCAGCCAGCAGCTTTGCTGCTTCTCATTTCTATGCCGACTGCTCCCCTCCGATTGGTTGGCAGGGAAATCCCCGCCAGCCAATGGGCGGCCGATTTTCCATTCATGTCCTAGCAACAAGGCCTGTTCCAATCCTGCTCCGGCAAACTGACACCTGAAAAATGACATCATGAAGAAGCGGGCGGCAGCGGGGCCAGGGTGCTTTTTTCAGCTGTCTGCTGCAGAGTTCATTTAAGGTGTTTCAGTCTCGCTTCTTAAAGCCACACCACGGCCGGGTGGCGGCTGCGCTTTCCCCTGCTTCCCAGCCCCGCACCTAGGTAGAACCATCAAATTGCCCAAAAACCCGCGTACATCCCCTCCCCGTCCCGCTGCCCCCGGCCAAGCGCAATGCCGCCGCATCGCCTGCCCCGCTGCGTGCGGCAATCGAGAGGCAAACCCAAACCCTCCCAGCCAAAATAACCCCGCCAACTGCTCGAGCGCTAAGGGACCGCTTCTCACTTTGGGCTCTGGGTAAAATAAACCGCTGGGAATACCTGCGGCAGCCCCTACGAGACAGACAAAAAACCCCGTGAGGTATTTCCAGTGTCGGTTTACCCTGTACCTGATCAAACGCATCACGTCCCGCCGTGCTCCCGGGGAAGGGAGGCAATATTTTAAGGTACAAACAGCCCACTGAGGATGCAGCGTGCGAAAGGAGCGCTTAAATCTGTCGCTAAAAGGTTTTAGCAGAGGCTGCATACTGGTTTTTCAATGCAGAGATCAAAACCTTTTGCTTGCCTTCCTTGCTATCATTTTTAATTAATGAAGGCAGAAATGCCTGCAGATAGGGAATCGGAGAGAACGCCCTCCCCATCTTTGTACTGCATTTCCTTTAGGGGGAAAAAAATGGCAGGGAAAAAATCGCGATCAGCAAAGATTGTAATCGTACAACAGATCCAGGTGATTAACCACAACATTTCATAATCTTTCAAGGCACTGTGGACCACGGGGATGAGGGGGTTACATCTCGGGATTGGTCTACGATTTATGTAAAACATTTTAGCGCACCGGAAAATATACAGCAGAGAAAATCCAATTCCAGATGATTCAAAAGGCACAAAGACAATGGAAGAAAAGGACCAAGTTCAGCTCATTTAAATGTTGTTAATTGTTCATTCCCACAGTGAGACGGTTTCTTCTGCAAATGAGAGAACAAACGCCTTAACGGTTTTTTTTATTAGCACCATGCCAGGACTGAAGTGAACCCAAATAATCTTAATCACTGAATAGTACTTGCTGTTTTATGGCTTTTTAAAGAAAGCAGGAGAAGAAAAAGAAGAAAAGCCGCAGATAATGCCATACTGGCACAAAGAGCCAGGGCTGAGGTTGGAAGTCACTGCAATCTGCGCCCAGACCTCTTGGAGGTCTCAAGCACCGCCAGAGACCAGCAAACGGGGGAAAAAAAAACCCACACGCCTTTCGGGGGAACAAAGTTTCATTTATCGCTCACCGGTGAGGGCTGCAAGGGGGTGGCTGCGCCTCCAGCTACAGATTCGCATTATGCTCTAGGTGTCCACCACTTTATTTATTTATTTTCCTGGGCATTTACACAAACAACGTCTCACGATGCAGCACAGAGTTCCATTAGAGCCGCAGCTCTGACTAAATTTTCAGCTTTTGAGAGCGATCGGCGTTGGCAGGGGAGGTCGGAGGCTCTGGCAAGCTGCCCCAGCTCCTTGAAGCCATGCCTCGCGTGACTATATAAGGCGAGAGGAGGAAGAAGAAGGGGCACAAGAAGGAGAAATGTTGCACGCATAAATACGCACATTTAGCGGAGGCGGGGACCCATCTAAAGCCAGTTTGTCACAGGTGGCGGGGATGGCTGGCTGGGTCGCAGACCCAGCTGCCAGCCCAAGGTGCCCAGTCGCAGGTTCTGCGTTCTGCATCTCTCCCCAGCCCCTGGTCCCAGCAGCGGAGCAGTCTGTCCTCATGTGGGCTGCCCTCCCTCCATCTTGGGCTGGGGGTACTAGAGCGAAATGAGATGGTGGGGGGGGTAAGGACTCTCTTTCTAGCTTGGCAACGGTGCCCCTACATCTTATCCCATCTGCACGCGCGAGTTCCCCACAAAACATGAGTAATTCCCCTTCCCTCCTGACTGCCCGTGCCTTTTCTGTCTCAGCTTCGCCCCTGCAGAGCAGGAGCAGCAGTAGGACGCAGCCTGCTTCAGGTGGCACTGCTTTCCCCGTCACCGGCAACGGTAACAAATAAATACAAGCAAGGTAAAGCAATTTTTCTAAGGAAAACAGACGTAGGTGGAAAACACAGCGAAAACCAAACTCAGCTTTCCAACTCTTTGCCCTCACACCTCCTCTCTGGGCTCCGTGGGGTCCCAGCCCCATGCTCGGGCCAGCTGAGGATGCAGCTCTGCGGGGACACGGGCAGGGGATGAGACTTCTGCTGGGGACCGGCCGCGGGCTGGGACTGTCCCTGCTGTGGCACGTCGGCTACTGAAGAGAGCCGGAAAATGGCAGCACTTAATTTTTCCTGCTCTCTTCCTGGAGCACACTGCCGCTTGGCGTGGCCTGAGATCTTCCCTACAGCGGCCTTTTGCTGGACTAACAGCAACCTGGCTGGACTCACGCGCTGGACGTGTGAAGAAAAGAGCATTCATTTCCCCAGCAGGAGCGATGCTAAAAGCGAGGAACGCGATGGCAGCCGCGTTCTCCCCGCAATGCTGCTGGGAGAAGTATCCCTGCGTAGTCAGGCCATAGCAGAGGTCAAGGCTCTAGCTCTTTTCTGAGGACCTGGCCATCGCGTTTAATTTTCCATACTTCAGTTTCTACCACTCCCCTGTAAAATGGAAATACAGTCAATATTTGCAAATCAGGCTCTCAAAGGGCAAATCGGGCTCTCAGAGGAATTACTGTCATTAACAGCGCCATACATCATGGACAAAACATTTGTTTTTGTCATTAGAAGAGAGAGTCTCCGCAAGCCGAAACACATCATCTCTGTCGTCTGCCTGACAGTGGTTTTGCCCTGATCCAAAGCACGCCGGGGAAACGGGAGTCTTTCACTTCATTTCAATGGACTTTGGAACAGGCCCCTCATGCAATATGCATTTAGTCATATAGTGCTCACAGAAAAGGATCCTGAATGAGACAAAATATCTAATCAACTGCATTTACCCCATGCTTCAGTCACCCACCTGCACCAGGATTATATTTGATAGCATGCAAACTGTACCAGAGTTTTCTCTATAGCATCAATCATGATATTATGCTGCCGTATTTTGCATTGGTTAGAGAAGCAATTTATAATTTGAGATGACTTCAAGTTAGGAAGCAACTGATTACAGAACAAGAACTTTGTAACTCCACAGAATTATAAACCCACGACTTGAGTGAATCATGTGCAAATTTAAATTGTGCATCATTAAGATGGCTGCCCTACCCCACTCTGGAGGTAGTAAAATATGCTAGTGAGAGCTGTGGTGGATCCTGAAATCTTTATGAATGAAAATGTCATCTTAAGTACATATGCGGGCCCATTACTTGTAAGTAGAAAGGTGCTATTTAAAAATCCCAAAATACTTCAGTCATATGGGGGAGGTCTTTTTTTTAAGGTGAAACACACAAAGCAGAACTGGAACTATTTGGGAGAGCTGCTAGCTTGTGATTTTCCAGGCAGAAGTTACATTCCCCTGATGCTAAAACCAGCAATTTTTGCATGTTGGGTGTCAAACTTAAGCGGTTGTCGTGCTTCTGTTTATATTCGACATTTTCCGTAATGGCCTTGACGGAGAGTCTGTTTATTAAATTTGCAGACAACACAGAGCTGGGAGACACCGCCAGTATGTTAAGGGCAGAATTAGGCTTCAAAATGATTGGGATAAATTGAGAAATTGTCTGAAATAACTGGAGAAATCCAGTAGGGATATAAGGTAATATAATACAAGATATTGGACATAGGCAGGGATATTCAAAAGCATAAATAAACCCCAGGCTGATTAGGAGCTCTGCAGAAAAGGACCCAGCAGGCAGAGGGGATAACAAGCTGAACGCGAGTCAAGGATACAATGCTGGGGTGGATGAGCCTGGTGGGTACACGGAGGAATATTTCTGCTCTCCTCCTGACTGGTAAGGATTCAGCTACAGCACCAGATCTAGCTTAAGGTGCTGAGCTTGCAGAAAAGTGAAGACCCTCCAGAGGAGCTCAGAAAGGGTGCTCACATCCTGGGAAAATTATGTACAAGGAAAGCTAAAAGTAATTGGAGTTGTTTAGCCTGCCAAAGATAAAATGGTGCAGGAGGGGGATACACAATCACCTTTTCCAGGTAAACACAAGGTTTCCGGAAAACAGATGCAAAGTAACAAATTCAAATTTTAGCAAAGACTTGGTGCCACCATTCAGGTTGGGAAAATTCATTCTTCCCTGAGCCAAAGGTTGGCTGTCTTTGCTTTTTGGGCTTTTTTTTTCCAGAAATGAGATACTTAGAAGCCAAGATTGTGACAAGCTACAGAATAATACCGCTTCCATGTCAAGATGGATCTACTAGCTGTGTTCTCGCTGTGACTTCATAGTCTGAGTTTAGATCCTTACATGCCTCCTACAGTTCCCATGTCTGGCCTTGGCCAAGCCACCCTAGTTATAACCACATCTTGTGTATGAGCCCCAGAGCCCACCGTGCTCCAGAGGCACCACCAAACTGTGCCTCAGCCCCCTCTTCCAGCACTGCCATCCACACCCTCCCTCCAAACACAGCCCTCGGTGGAGACGGACATTTCTGGAGGGGCATGAAACCCACCAGGATCTTGGCTGGCATAATGTGCCTCCCACAAGGGTCTGTCTCCCTGCTCCTGATCCAAGTCTAGACTATTGCCTCAAACCGACACCTGGCTTCTGGAGAACTGCGGTTAGGTGTGGTGATCTCCTCCCTGCGTGATTCATTTTGCCTCATGTAAATCGGAGGTAATTCCTATTTTATAGGTGCTGCATCGCTGCTCTCAAAGTGCTCGAAGAGCATGGCAAAACCAACCGGAGATCCGTCTTTGAACCAAAAAGCTGTGTTTCCTGTCAGTTAAAGCATGTTCTGGCACTCGGGAGTTGATAATTTTCTTTCCTGCTATGCCACTAACTCTACAGATGAGCTTGGGCATCTTCCCTGCCCATTTCCCTCAGCCATAGAGGAGACGTAACACCACCAGACCAGTACTAGAAGAGCCCAGTGTGAAAAGTATCCTGCAAACGCAGAGTGTTATCGTTCTCCATCAGTAATTATCCTCATTTACTGGCAGATCACCTCGGCATTTCTGCTTCCTCCTCTGGAGGGTAAAACCCTACTTGCAAACATATGCAAAGCAATGAAGGTTTTATTTTCTCCGGCATGTTCGGACAGTATCCACGATTTTTATGTAATGGACAAATCCTTCAGGGATGCTGCTTCCAGGAGGGTAGGGAGTGCTTGACTCTCCCTTTATTTCTAAAGAAAACATGCGCTACCCCAATATTAGACCTTTGCATATATTGGTACTGCAGATAAAAAGCACCAAATGGGAAATTCCTGATAAATACAGCCAAGTATCCAAGAACTGTACTGACGTTTCCCTCTTCCACAAGCACTTTAATGGCTTCGGGGGCCAAATTAATGTGAGATCTGTTTTTTCTCAAGGCATCACCATCACCTCAGAAGTGAAATACCATGAGGAGATTATAAATGTGTCCTTGAGGTATAAAAGAAAGGCAGTGAAAAATATGAGCACAAATAAAAACACTGGCTTAGGCTGAATATTAATATTTTTCCAAAATAGCATCTTCCTTTCAAGCTTAAAGATATATTGCTTTATAGGTAGCTGTTTAACCTGACACTGACTGATAAAAGTAATCATAACTTGGGGGCTATTCTCTTCCAGAGAATGTTTAAATAATAACAATAATAATAAACAGACATCACTGGGCATTTTCCCAGGGGAAATCCTACCACTTTGGCAGGTATTTGGCTTCACGTTCAGGTTCTGCACCCGAATTTTGCAGGCACACTGCCACCCAGCAGCTCTGCCGTCGGCAACCAGTGGCCACATCCATCCCACCTGCAGTAGCCATAGCCAAGTCAGAGCTCAGGTTCTCTAAGCCAAAAGTCTCAAAAGTCAATTGTGTCGGCACATTCTGGCGTTTCCCGGCTCGGAGAGCCATTGCTCATTGCCAGACCAAAGCCCAAGGGAGAGGCAGCTTATCGGCAGCGCGAGAGACCGGCCGTTGGGGCTCAAACTCTGAGCAAACATGGTGCGGGACTGCTGGGTGTCTGTCACCTCCGCACTGTCCTACAGGTCAAGAGGGCTTAAATCGCTTGATCCAAAGACTCCGGCTCTGAGAACCGGAAAATAAACTGAACTCCCTCCCCTCTTTTGCTGAGCTGTTGTGTCAGAACAGTTAAAAGTAAAAGCTTCAGAAAATTACAGAGATTTTCCCCTTTTAAAATACACCCTGATAGGGTTGGGTTTTTTTAATTATTTTTTTTTTCCACACGTGACATAGAACTTTGCTAAGAGCACGGTGTTTGGCTGCAAAGTCAAGCATTTGAAAGCCCAGCGTGCCAAAATTCAAACTGCCCATGCAACTCAATCCACCTCCCTTTGTGCCTATGCATTACCATGCAAGCTTTTATGGTCGTCATAGGCTTGTAGAAGGGGAAGTATCAGACAGGCTTAATGGCGAATTAATCATCATTATCATAATAGGCCCCATCCATATAACACACACATTCCTAATTATACCGAGGACTGCACTCGTCCTCTGGTCACCGTTCCTAACTTATTTTAAGCATGGGCGCTCACACGCAGATAGCAAGGAGCAAAAAGTGCAAAATCCTGAGCCAAATGCTAAAGACCAGCTCCTGCAAACTCCGTGTTGACGGGAGCACTGCCCGCTCCAGCAGCTCAGGGTTTCTACAGGCGGTAGCTCCCTGAGACAGGTAAAAACAAAAAAAAACCAAACCAAACAAACAAAAAGCACATTGAATTCTCTGGCCAAATTTACATCTGTGTTGGTATAAATGGAACCGGTAACTAGCTAGCCCGGCAGAGGCTGGGAGAGCTCTCCGCAGTCAAGTATGCAAAGGGAGCAGAGGAAAGGCACTGTACTTTTTTTTTTTTTTTTATTCCCTTTCTCACAGAATGAAAAAAGCCTGGCCTAGCTCCCCGTGCCAGAGCCTGCCTCGAGTTTCTATGTCTCCCTACTATTCATTAGTGATTACATGCCCCCCGAACACCTGCGAGAGCAGCTCATAAAGCACGCATTCATGGGTCCTGGCAGCACCAGCATGGGAACTGCAGGCTACGGGGCGACAGTCATTGTATCTCCAGATAAAAACATTCTCTTACCGAGGCCTCTGAAAATAGAAGCTGGCTGCAATTTCAGTTCGGCACCACAGGGTATTTAAAAAAAATAAAGAAAGAAGGGTTACTTCACCTCGGTCCCTTTTAAAGTCAGTTAAGTGCATGGCTGCGGTGCTGTCGGGAGCCCTCTGTACAGCAGCAGCCCTGCTATACAGCAGGGGGAAATCACAGGGCTCCAAAACTGTTTGCTCGCCGGAGCATCTGGCAACGGTGCCATTTCTTCCCTTGCACAGCCGTCCCCCGAAAGCTGCTCCTGCTCACTGCAGTTTTGACAGGGGCTACTGTGTCGGGGTGGTCAGCAGGGCAAGGCGAAAAAAGAAAGGCACTGGCTTCAATAGTCCCACTGGAAATACCCGAAAACGTAAAGAAAATAAAAAGATCGTTAAAAAAGAAAAAAAAAAAAAAAAGGCACCTACAACACTTAAATAACTGCATGCCTCAGAGGTAGAAATACTGGCAATGAAACGCTAGGTTACAATGGTGCCTCACGTAGACCCGTGTTTCTGGGAAGGGCGTGCTGAGATGGGTGGCAGCGGCCGTGGGTCGGCTGCTGTCAGAGACCGGCTCAAAACATGCACCCGGTTGTGGGCCGTGGGCTGGTGAGACGCTGCTGAGACTTGCAGGTGCTCACCGCCCGCCTCCAGCAGGTCCCTGTCCCACCTGCCCCACGCAGACACGTCGGTGCGCCACGTGTTGGCGACACGGGGAAAGTTATTGTCGCAGGGGAATATTGCTGTGGGCAGAGGGAGCCCTGGATTTCGACGGCTGAGATGCCATAAAGGAGCCTAATTTTGAGGACCTGATAAGTCTACTTCTTCAAAAAGCAGGTCTCATCCGTGTGTCGTCTTTGGGAGTCCAGAACGCAGGACAGCAAAATGAACTATCTAGGCCTGAAGTTTTTTCGAAGGTAAGTGACAGAGCACAAGGGCAGAGAGGATGGCTGCTGGCACGGAGATCTGCGATAAATGAACAGACCCTGGCCACTGGGATGTGCTTCTCGTCGATACTGTCATCTCCCAGGAGAGGTTTGGGGTGGTGGCTCCAGTGCCACAAGCGCTGTAAGTGCAGGTGAAGGCACTTTTGTCTGACACGCAGGGATGTGAAGGCACTGTGCTATGGAGCGTGTGCACACCATCCAGCCCCAGAGTTCAAACTCCATATAAAAAGTCCCTGCTCAGTCTCCTACGCTGGGCCCCTGAAGAGCAATGAAGATGAAAAATGCTTCACTGCAGTCTTTGCCATTAGCAATACTGAGCTGCTTGCTGCTCCAATTCAGAGAGGGCAAAGCACTCCAGAAATTGAGAGATGAACTCTTCAGAAATACCTTCATTTGCTGCTGACATACAGCAAACTCAGGGGGGATGGGGATGCTGCCGGAAGAGTTTGTGACATTGCTCAAAGCTACAGAAAGAGCAGCAGAAGCAGCAAGAGCCTGCAAGAGACATCTGGAGCCCAGGATGGACCTGGGCTCTTGCGCAACGGCAATGGCATTCATTGCTTACACCAGAGCATCACAGTGCAATACACAGGGAAGATGACTAAATAAAGGTGACAACACCTCTTGCGTGGGAAGATGTCTCTACTGGGTTATCCTGCCTAAGGCATCTGTGTGGTGGCAGGGCTTACTCGATCATCCCCTGGCCAGGGTAGCCCTAAAGCTGCCACAGTTCTGAGGCCGATTTCCACATACTCAGAGCCTCCTCGTTTATTAACCTATATCCTCCCCTCCCACCATAAAGATGCCACCAGTACAAAATGTAGTGCCAAACCCCAGGGAGATACCATCAAGAAGTCTTGTACGCTGAGTCCCAAGCTGAAGGCAGATACTTTAACATTTATGATTCTTGAGAACACATTGAAAGCAACTGCATTTTTAAAAAAATCTGTTCAAAGATTTGCTTGATGCTGATTTCCCAAGCAGCCAACCTGGGGTTCACCTCATCTAATTTTTATTCACCTAAAAAATTCAATGTCTAGTCTGAAGTAGCTATTTAAACTCCTTCTCTAGTCAGTGGAGAGACATCCGTACCTCGAGAGGGTTATTCCTCCCATCCTAAGACCTCCTAACCATAGGATTATAGCAGGAAGCAGCAAACAGTTATGCAGTGGAAACGTGTCAGGACCGTCACAGTTAAACGACCCTTCGAAAGGAGCACCAGAGGGATCTTTAAGGGTTGCACAAGGGCAGAAAGCTAATTTTGCACCTCAAAAGGGAGAGGAAAAAAGCTCTGGCAACATCTTGCTGGAGCAGTGACTAGTGGAAAGAAAGCCATCCAAATTAAGTCACCCGTACCGTTCCAGAAGCAACCGCGCTGAGCTCGGCACAGCCGCTGAGGAGCCGCTGTCGGAGTCAGGGCGATGCTGCTGGGCAAGGCGCCGGCCCTCTGCCCACACGGCTGCTTCCTGGGCTGCCCATGGACGCACTGAGACCAGTCTGTCCGCACAAGGCTGCTGCACGCTGCCGGGCTGGCACACTCCACATTTAGGAGCCCATGGGCTCTGGTGGACATGCTACTGCCCAGTGCCACCCTCCTGGGCTGGCTGCATAGCAAGAAACACCAGCCTTTGGGGTCACCTTAGGTTCAATGCTGTCCTTTCATTCCCAAAGGCTGCTTTTGACCATTTGGATTGTCCCTGTGTGCACCGTGACTTTTAAGACTTCAGGAAGAGGCACTGCATGAGTAGGAAGCGGTAGGAGGATGCCAGGCACAGTGACCTGCATTTCAGAGCAGGATCCTGGGGTCCTTTTGCAGAGGGGGAGGAGGAATCTGGGAGCTACGGCCACAGAGCAGGAGACAGATATCTCCAAGATCAGTAGATTATATCCTATATCCCAAGCTGTCTGAAAATTCTGCCATTTCAATCCGCTTGCCATTCAAGAAAGTGAAGAAAATAACATCTTCTTTCAAAGAAGGAAAAAAGGAAAGGAAAATATGCAGCAAACTCTCCTGTGTGTGTTTTTGACTTAGTAATATCTGTAGCCAATTTTCCCAAGAGACACAAACAAACACATGCCAAACCAGAATATCAATGAGGTCTTTTTTAGAGCAGGCACATTAAAATGCAAAACAGGAGATAATGAGATAAAGCAGCAAGTTACAGGTTTCTTAATTCCAGATTTTTAAAGCCCATGAAGTAGCTTTAGGAAGAGAACTGGGTTAAACCTAGGGGAGGGCTTGGCTGGGGGCAGCCTCCTCAAGCTCGTGAGGCTGAATGAATGACTGACTAAGGGTAGAAAAGAGGGGCAGACAGAGAGGAGGGGACATCAGGGACCCCGAGAGACGCAGGTAAGGACATTTCTTAGCTATGAGGTTGAATACTCCTTCTAAGGGATGCCGTTCTGCACCTGCATGCCCTGGATTTGGAGGGGCAGATCCTGACACACGTACACTGGCAGCACAGGGACGGCTCGGTGCCCAGCCATGCATGGCTCTGGCTCGGAGCAATGCTGCTCATGGCAGAGTCAGTGGCCAAACCCTCACATCCCGCGTCTCCCCGTGATGCTTCAGCCTCAGGTCACTGGTCCTTGCTCTTAGAGGAGTTTAACACAAGCCGTAACACAGAGACTCCAAAGAGGCTGTATAGCTACATCAACACTGCTGGCATAGGAGAGGACGCATTATCTGCCCCCCGAGAAGGGTGTCGGAGCATCCTCCCTCACGTATGTGCTGGGGATGGTGGGTAAACGTGGGCTGATAGCATAGCTGCAGCCTCGGAGGCTTTTCTGGACTCAATGTGGCCACACTGAGAGGCAGAAAGGTGGTTTTGTTCCTCCTTTCAGAGCTCCATCCCCGCTGAATAACAACTACATTTTTTCCCATACGTCTGCTTGCCCGTGCTCCCGCAGCCCTGTAGGTGACACTGTAAAATTCAGGGTCACTTTGAGGAGGTGACATTTCGGATACTGGTGCCAAAAAGATCATGAAAGGAAAATTGAAAGAAGAATGAATGAGAGGAAATGGAGAGAGGGGGAAAGTATAAGAAAGAGCCATTATTTAACCAGACCTGGCCAAGGGTAAAGGTTTTAATTCTTTCCAAGTGCCATATGTGGTTGCCTGTGGGGGAAAGGCAAAGCCATATTTATCTGACTGAACCAATAATTCATATCTGTTTCAGAAGCCGACTTTGGTGGATTGTAGATCTACAGCTGTTCCTAGTCTAGGTCCAGACTTTCCCGGTGGGAATCACTGTAGCAACACGTCTGACTTATAGGATTCATATGGAGGGGGATAGGAGACCCAGAACTGTAAATTCAAACCGTGTGTACATTACTTCTATGTATTCAATTCAAAAGTATTTAGGGCTTTTCAAAACAGTCCTTTCACTACAGGAAAACTCCCCCACACTCACAATTTAAAGGAAACAGATCTTTCATGTTTACCCTTCCTGTTTCTTGTAGGAGGTCTTGAAATAAAGGTAAGAATGCAAAGCCGTTTTATATTTTTCCAATAAAATTCAGAGCAGTTGCCCTGGTGCAGAGTGTATGTGTGTGCATGTGTGTGTGTAGGGGGATGGTGGATGTGTTACATGCTGCTGGGGAGAAATCACAATGTAGTGATTAAACAAAGAAGGCTCAAGGAATACTCTGACTTCCCTCATTTTGCTAAACGCCCTCTCAAGATTATATTTCTTCTCAAATTTGTTTTCCAACACACACGTCCCTCGCAGCTTACATACAATCCAAGAGTGACAAACGTATTCGTTAGGGACTCAGTTCATTACAGTCAATGGAGCTCTAATATCTTTTGCCAGCTGAAGGTTTGGCATATTCTTTTACCTGGATTGTTTAAGGAAGACCCACCTTTCTCTCTGGGGACGCTCAGAAGACCAGCAGAGCCCAGGTCTCTGCCGCTCAGCACTTCTTAGTAAACTGACCCAGGATAAGGGAAGGCACCAACCCAAGCACAGAGACAGGAAGAAACAGACCCTCATCGAAACCCATCAAGCTGTCTGTCTGCAGGTCAGCTCAGAAAATTTCGAGAAGGACCCAGCACTAAGGAAGAGAATATTTCCCTCTCCATATCCGCAGTGGAATCCATGGCAGAGCCCTACTATCCCTAACTATAGATGTCATCGCCCCTAGAGAGAAAACAGTTCTGCCGAGGGGCCAAAGTAAGTCAGGCTTAGAACCGACTTCTGGAACAGTTTTCCTCTCGCTATTGATTACAGCAGCCAACCAGGTGCCTCACAGCTACTGTCGGAGCCTGAATTAGGCAGCATGGATAGAGTCTTCCAGCGCCTGCCTTCAACTCCCGTTCAGCCATGCTGTGCATGGTTACACAGCGGCTGCGTTTGCCCCTAGGGATGGTGGCTTTTCTCCTCGTCGAGGTGAGCAAACATTCCCCCTCTCCTTCCTTCAAATGGGCGCTGGGAGGCTAATTGATTTAGTTTGGTTTTCTACAACATACCTGGGAGTCCTGCGTTGAAAGGTGCAGGAGGAGAGCCGCTGTTATTGCTGTTAGCAGCAGTACGCAAGTGGTGGGTTGCCCTGTACTGCTGCGTATCCTGTGCATTTGATTTCATTTTTGTTTGCTTTATGTCTTTTTGCTTGTTTCATGTATTATGTATGATTGCCACGTTAGGTCTCATTTCTCGCTATGCCAAGGAAAAGAAAGAATTCTGAACTCCGAGTTAATATGCACTCTGTGTGTTAGAAAATAATCACTATTGTGCTGTTCGCCAGGCCAGATTCTCAATATGACAGAAATCTCCCCAAAGCAGGGATGCCTTGTTCCTTTCACATCCGTGGAGGCTTCAGCCTATCTTATCATTCGCTCCTGCCCTTCCCCTTGCTGAATCATCCCGCTTGCGGGCTCTCCCCCACTTCACTATATACCAAATAAACATAAGATTAAAAAGAACTCCATAGATTTCACAATGCAAATCTAAAGCCAGACACCTCGCGCTCTGCAGAACAACAGAGATAAATGATTTTTCTCCTTCTCCTAACGCATGAGCTGGTAGGACTTTTTATTCCCCCCGCACTCTGGAGCACAGAGCCTGGCCAGAGGCAGGACAAGTCAGTACCTGGGAGCACCCTGCAGCATTAAGGGCAGACTCTATTGCAGAGGGCGTTGCTCATGCCTTTAGCAACGCGGCATTCGGAGGCAGGAGTGATTTTCCTGGTAGGTGATGAGACATGCACTTCTCGCAAAGCAAGAGGTAAGGACCAAGATCTTCACAGCATGAGAGAGAGAGAGAAAGAGAGATGTTAGGTGGGCCAGGGCTGCTGTGTGCCTTCTGATAAGGATTCCCAGGCTGAGCTCCCTATGGAAGTTTAAAAAGAAATAAACAGGGAGGGGGCGGAGCTGAGACAATCAGCCAGAAAGTTCTATTTACAGCACTGTTCAGACAGGTAGGAGAGAGGCAAGATGGTTACTGTCAAGGGCGAGGTCAATGTTAAGAGAGTTTTTAAACCTGAAGGTAACTGCACTGGAGTTTTGATCCAGATGTCAAATCTCTGCTTCCTGCAATATTGGTTGCCTGCAGTCTTTGGCCTGGAGAAGCATGGGGCTTACTTGAAACCATATGACAGCGCTGTTGTACTCCTGGAAACAAATGTTTAAAAACGTAATATATCGGGGATAACATAGAGGCATGGAGCTTCTATAGCTGCAACATGTTCATTATCAGCCCAAACCTTCACTTCGGCCAAGTGGTACTAACTTCAGCTATTCAAAGGAATACCCAGGCATGTAGGACTTGGAAGGATTTATAAGATTTTAGCTGCAACAGTCCTAGCTATGGATGAACATGTTCTTTTGCTGCTCCTAGCCCCTCCCCTTGAAAATATCAATGAAGAACTGTTGCTCAATACCAATAACTTCTCCTTCGCATGTCATCAAGGGCAGGGGGGGTGTCAGCGGTACTGCTCAGATGCTTGGACTTAGATGAACGCTGGGTCACATCCCTAGGTGAGGAGTAATGCAGGACTCCCCCTTGACACTCAGTAGAGCCAAAAACCTGATGGTACTGTTGGCCCAGGAGGGGAAGGGTGGATGATGGTAGAGAAAGAGAGGAAATACTTTTAACTGCTTTTTTGGCACAGCAGTCCTCCAAGAGAAATGTCCCATTACCTTTTATAAAAGAGGTTTTCATCGAGAATACAGTCATTTAAAGCCCTGTTTTCAAAGCCTTTCTCACTCTTTATTGGTAAATTGCAGCCGACAGAAAACGGCTTCTTTTTGAATGTCCCTGGCTGAGGTGTCATGTTGCGCTGTGTGAGAGATGGGACAGGGAATGACAAGTCGTGGCCATTACTGGATGAGTGCTGGCTGATTCCAAAGGAGGTAGCTCTCTGCAAGGGTAGGTTTTTGCTGTGTGTTCTTGGAAGGCAGGATTAAGAAAAACTAAACCAAGTCACGGTGGTTAACAGTAGTTCTTAGCACCGACTCTAAGCTGCAGGTCTTGGTGGGCCACGCAAGGTTACTGCAGTTGGCTCTGATCATCAAGTCATACCCAGACATTAAAGGAGAGATTTTCCCGTCTGCTCTGGCTCCTATAGCTTGGCTGACCACAAGACAATTTCCTAGGATCAAATCATCCATCTCTCGCCTGATGCAGCAAGGAGGGGTGCCAGAGGTATGAGCTAAAGAAGGATCTAATACCACCAGCCGCTATTTTGCACCAGTCTGGAGGCATATTTGAGGACGCTTATTTGAGACTATGTGCCCATCTCAAGCAATGCTACGTGCACAATGCCTTCTTTCCCTCTATCTGCCTTTCAGCTTGGACTCTGTTAGGGCTGGGTTTCAGTACAAGCACTAGCACCGGTGGACTACGTGTGGCTTGCACATTACCTGAGCCGTGAACAGGGAACCACCCATCAAAACATTTAGACAGTGCCCTGCTCTCTGGATAGAAACCCTCAATAGCTTTCAGTAGATATATCTTTCCATCATTCCCTCTCTGTTTTTCTGCGTTCAACATTATCTTTGCTAAATATATTCCAGCAACATTTTATTTATTTTGGGTCTAGAGCTTGGAGACCTCCAAGGGTCTCTTCCTTCTCTAGCAATTTTACAAATAAAGCCCTGACAGAGAGCTAGGAAAACATGTTTATATTCTTCATATGGGAGGTGATTTCCTTCAGATCCTGGGCTGTGCATATGCTCTCCATCATACAGATCACAGGGGGATTTGCTCCGAGTATCTCGACAATTGCAGCTGGTGTCAGCCCTCCCTGCGGGAGCTCCAAGTGGCTTGTGAAAATAGGGCGCAACGCGACGAGTTCGATGGGACAACAGTTGTACCACCTCGAATAGGAAAGGTGTCCAGATGTGCACCCTCCGTTAAAGGTGCCTCCCTGAGCTACTTGAAATGCAAATGTCACTGGAGTGAATTCGCTCTCTGCGGGGCTGCACTTGCAAAGACTTGCAGGCACGGTGGTCACGTACTCAGCAGCAATCCTGGATAGCCCACCTCAGTTTCCACTACATCGGTACCACCCATGCCTTCCTATGCAAAACCCCTGGAGATAAGTGGCTGAGAAGTGCTGAATAAAATATAAATATGGAGCAGGGAATCAGATCACATCACACGGCATCTCACATTGAACCCAGTGAGGTCCCCCCTGAGGTCATCACGTGGAGTTGCAGACTGGTCCCTCTGGACACTGGGCATACTGGAATTCTCAAGGACCAGCCCAGATTGCACTCCCGGGTGCTGATCTCCAGCACAGCAGCTCACACCCAGGCTGGGCCAGTGCAGTATTAATATCATTTGCTTTCTGGTTTGTAGGCACTCCCTCCTCATTTCTCACAGGTCCACTGCCCGAAAAGGAAGCTGCAGGGCACAGCACAGGATCTGGCCTGCAGTGCCTACAAGTCCGCTAGGAACCGTGCCGCAAATTAAAAAAAAAAGGGGATTAAATGGCTTCCTTTCCCTCGCCAGGCTCAGTTATTCCCCACCCCCCGCCAGGACTGGCCCTGGAAGTGGTTTTTGCCTTTGCCTTTTCTCAGGTGATGGGGGAGGGATCCGGCGGTGGACCCGGAGGCCCCAAACCCTTCGCTGACTTTGCTGCCTGAAGCACAGACCTCTTAGAAAACACAGATGAAAGGGAAGCTGGGGGAGGGCTTCAGACTGGGAGAAACAACCCTCGTGGCAGGTCCTTTGGCAGGGGTCAGGCTGCAGGACACAGAGGAGATATATTAAAAGGGGAAACTGGAGGAATCTAAATAATCAGGCTCCCCACCGGATAATGCCTTGACAAGAGGAGATACTGCGAGAGCCAACGAAAACTGACTCGCATAGAGGGGCAGAAAAGTAAAACGCCTTCTCTGAGGGGATGGGGCTGGCGATGGAGCAGGAGACCTGGGAGGCAAGGGGGAAGGGCTGAAATCTGGAAGGAAATTAAATAATAGCCTGAAATTCCCAGGTGAGGAACAATGGAATTAAAAACAGAAAGGCCCCCAAGAGATAAACAAATCAGGACTGGCAGGCGAAGCACAGAGAGCGAGACCTGGGGGGGCTGCGGGGCAGCCCACAGTGTTGGCCAAATTCTGTGCCCCTTCCCCATACTGCAAGGAACCCCGGGTACACCACACGGAGCTGGGGCACCATCCTGCCAGGCACCCTACATGGAGAGAGAGATGCTAGGTGCCTACCCTGAAAGTCCTGAACCAGCAAAGCCACATGAAAAATACCAGTTTGTCCCCATTTTACAGTTGCAGAGCTGAGGCGCAGAGAGATTAAACCTAGTTCTCATACACTGGAAGGCTCTTTTTACCCTATGGCAGTCTTCTAAAGGGACTTTTTAGACAGTGTAAAAAGTCCCTTCATGCTGCTTTCACTGGGGCCTCACTCAATCAAACCTCCTGGTTATCACACCAGCCTGACTGCTTGCACAGCTATTTGTCGTGCCTCGGCTGAGTCGCAGCTGTAAATATGGAAATGGTGCATACGAGTCCCGAGTAAAAGCGTAAATGCTGGGTTTGTGCACAGACCTATGGGGAATTTTCAGCAAGATAAGGAATTAAATCTATGCTTGGGAATCCCAGGAAAGAGTCCTGAATGTGCAGGCCATTCAAGAGGCGTATTTCATGGAATATCCATTAGGAAACAAGTTGGGAAACAGATCGGTGGAACAGCTCAGATGAACTTCTGACATAGGTGTTATAAACTGATGGAGCTACGTTCACTGCAACAGATGTGTTTTGATTGAGGACATGGTCCTTAGGGGGTGAGAAATTATTGACTTGGAACCAAACCATAGATTTTTTTTTGGCAATTCTGTTGCATTTTAAAAATTCATGGACAAGCCCTGAAAGCACTTTACCAATAAGCATTAATATTCCCCGAGGAGAAACTGAGGCTTAGGGAGTGGGAGTTACTGCACCACGAAGTGACACAGTGCAAGAACAAGGCAAAGAACCCAAAGAGCTTCCAGCGTTTCCTTGTTCTCGGTGCTCACCATATCCACACAGTGCGCCACTGGACTCTACCTGAGGAACCTCACTGCATTAATACAGACCCTGCCTTGGTACCTCTGCTCTACAAGTGGAATAAATCACCTGGGCTTCCTGCCCCAATTTTTTAAGAAAGCGGAGATGCAGATCTGAATTTTTGACTTCAACTGCTCCCTAATATTTAATCATCTTTCTTCCTGAAAGGCAGCAAGGCTGTCCGCAAACCCCTGCATTCTTCTAATGCTAGTCCCAGTTTGTGTTCAAAAGCCTTTTCTATTTCCTTTTCCAGTGCCACATGCTGCTGTGTCAACATAATACAGGGTCTTCCTAAACAAAGGAATGTGTGTCTAGAAACCATCCACAGAGAATGATAGCCAGAAGCCTGCCAGCAGAAAAAAAAAAGGAGGTCCCACACTCCTTTTTACAGCACAGCTTAAAAAGGGAGAGTAGCACAGAGAGACGGAGCAATTCATGGGTCCCCTCTTCAGTAGGTAGCACCAGTACGTAACACTAGGTAACTGCAGCCAAAACCACATCACATTAAGTTACAGGATCTCAAGAGCATTCACTGCTTAAAGCCCGTCCTTCCTCTCTGGATCAAGGTGAAACAAAAGGTATGGTTTACAGCTGGTGATATGTCTCAGAGACAGAACTGATGCCTGACTGCCCGTCTGGGAAAGTCCGACACCCCAGAGGTGCTTCCATGGGGGAGCCTAAGGGTTATCGCCGCGACGTGCGATGCTGCAATATTCACAGGGGAGTTCGTTTTCTTCCCTCTCTCTACTCATCAGAAACAAATGAGCAGATGAAGGTGTGCATGACATTAATAGGACGGGTTGGCATTCGTACTGTGATCATCAACCACAGCAATAAACAACCACCCTTGAGTCAAGAGACCCCATTCCAGTCCCAGCTCTACTACCAACTTGCCATTTCATCTTGGCCAAGTCATTTCCTCTGTCTTGTTGACTTAACTCAAGCTGGTTACGAGGCTGCAGCCAAAAAGGTTTTCATCAGAAAATATGGTTCAGAGGGGAACATATGACCTGCAGCTGAGCTCTGTTGGGGTGTGAGACCATTGGATTGCACAGTGGCATGCCAGACCTCATCATTACCACATAGGAGATATTCAAAGGACTGCCAAGGAACTGCAGGAAGCATATGCATTTGTTTAACATGGTGGTAGCACTAGAAGGAAGCTCAGGAAACATAAAGCAAGAGATACTGCCCTTGAAAGCTCAGGTGGAAGTACAAAAATGACGCAATCTGAGCCAGGATGGGTTTTTTCCCCAGGTACAGAGTAGGTGCCCTGTGGCATATTGTGAAGGAAACGTTATCAGCATCCCTGATAACTGGATAACCTCTACCTTTTACGCCTTGCTTATCACTATGGGATCTAAGCCATAGGGAGAGGATGTGCATTTTACCAAGGAGCACAGGCAGTAGAATTTCTCTTTTAGAGGTTTTTTTTTAGAATTTCTATAGTCCTTTTTATTTTAATTTGGGTCCAGTGTGATTTTTTTAATGACGTATACGACCTCTGTACTCCTTGCTTCTTAGTGCTATTTGCATCTGTCATGAGAGCAAGGGAAGCCTCTTTATCCTGTTCAGATCCGCCAGACTTTCCTTCCGAGGACTTGGCCGCTTCATTTAGAAGAAATCCTAAATATTTGTTTTAATTGCAAAATGGATTCTCATAAATCAGCAGGCCTGTGTGCTATCAGGCTTTGGATTGCATCAACCCTGGCATGTGGGCTCATAAGGCAGATGGTCAGGGAAAAGCACCTTGGCACAGTCTTCACTGGCATCTTTTAGACAAAGGGCTCCACCAGGGACTTTGCTGCCATCGCAGCGCAGAGAATTTTATCTTTCATCGCAGATTTTAAAATGCTGGATCCAGCAGGGTGCTAAGCTTCTGTCAGTCTCTGTCAGCCCTTCACTCCCAATGTCTTTCTCCCCACAGTCTGGCTGGTGGGGGAGTGAGGTCTTTTGGCAAAAGCCAGAGCCGTGGTTCTGTTTTCAGAGCCGCCTGCGTGGCTGTAAGCAAAGCACCGTCTCTGTCTGCACGCCCCACCCTTTTTCTGTCTCCCTTTCCTAGAGGTTTCGACTGGCTCCATCCAGAGAGTGACCAAGCCCACCCTTAAAATCTTAGGCTTTTCACAAGTACTTAGCTCTGGCTGAATCTGATCCTAAATTCACTGTCTCTAAAGATTCCCATCCAGGTTTGCCGAGGTTTTGTGTTGGGGACAGTGACACTCTTCATCCGTCGGGCAGCTCTGCTCCTTTGGGGAAAGGGAATGCGCACCCAGTAACGACAGATGTTTTCCTCTCCCTTAAACTAGCAGAAATGAGCTTCTGACATCTTGCGTGCGAAGCAGTGGCCTCCCATGGAAACAGAGGAACCCAGAAGAGGGTTTTACTTGCAAACTGGAGAAGAAGTACTGATAAAGATTGACTTTCTGCGTAGCACAGGCTGGACAAGACGCATATAGTTGTGCAAATGAAAATTTTGTCTCTGTTTAAAGTCTTTGAGGGATAAGGGCCACACAGTTACGTCGAGAAGAAAGTAGATCCCTATGGGTGCAAGAGATATTCCTCCCTGTCTTTCCTAATAACTGTTCAGATGAACCTCAATCTAAAATGACATGAGAAACCTTTTTCTGCCTCCTTATGTCCAGCATGGCCAATTTAGCCCATTTCAGAAGATCCAGCACGGGCAATGTCACAAACACAGGCTGTTAAAATGCTAGCATTTGAAGTATTAATTTAGCCCAGCACATTAAGTCCACAGATCTTTCTGCCAATTATTTTAGATAATTGTTACTATCATCAAAAACAGTAAGAGATGTACAGGATCTACAATTATCTGTATTCTCCCCCCCCCCGATTGTAAATGAAAGGGATAAGAAGTAAAACCATTAGGGAACAACTTAGAGCTTCTGTTTGCTGGGGGGAACATCTGAACAATTTCTCTGACAGCTTCAAAAACTTGATTGTCTAAGGAAAAAGGGCATGGACAGTGGCAAATTTATTTGCAAACAGACTGAGAAAGAGGCCCTAGAAACTGGAGAAAATGCTGATGGTGAAAATCTGAAGAATGAAAAAAAGGAAATCAAGGGAACACGAAAAACTGTAGAAATAATTAAGTGAAAAACACAACCTACCCAGGGAAGCCCAGGTGTTTATTGTATTATAAAACAGCAGAGATGTTTCCTTTGCTTACATGGGTTCCCACCAGCAAGCTTGGACAAGAAAAGTCATATTAGAAGCTACAGGGAAAAGCTAGATAGAAAAGAGCCACCTCTTTATCCTTAAAACCCCTTTCCAGTCATGTTGAGCCAACAAAACAGCCAACACAGCAGTACAGTCACTAAGCAAGCACAGCAGGTGGATGGGTCACCTGGCATGTAAAGACCCGGGGAGGTTGTAGCTATCACAGTACCTTGCAGACAAGGAAAGTTGCCACCGACTCACAACTCCCGGCCTGCCCCATCCCCGCATGGCTCCCTGTCAGGGCTCCCTCCTGCACCCCGCGGCTGAAACCCCACTGAGCTGCGATATGGGTGAAGACCACGTCTACCTCCTCCCAGGAGACCACGTCTACCTCCTCCCACAAACAGATAATACTGCAATCAGAAATATTACTGCAGGATGAACCATAAGGCAGGGGCATCAACAGTTTGGCTACATCAGCTACAGAGAGGGAAATACCTTTGGGAAAGCGGGGCTGGCATGTGGGGGTGTAAGGAGGGTTGGTGGGCGGGCAGGGAAGGTGCTGCTGTACCCCCCAAAACCAGCAACAGACCGAGCGGGCTTCCGAGAAGCCTGCCGTGGTTTCAGCCTTATTCACACTCCACCTGGGCTTTTGCTGCTGGGTAGGGACCCAGGGACAGGGTGCAGGGGGTATGGAGCATCCCCCTCGCTGTGGCTGGCCACCATTCCACCCCAGAACCATGGCAGGGGACCTCGCCCCAGATTGCGGCACTCGGGGAGGAGAAGCGCTGAGCACATCCCACCGGGAAAGCCACTAGAGGGCCCCTGGGCTGGCAGAATGCGGCTCACGGGGGTGCAGGACCCAGCCAAGGCAGCCCTGGATTTTTTTGCAGAGACAGACAGGTGACCTTTGGGCATAAAGACACACATTTTAGCCTCAGCACTGCCATCGTTGCGTGACCCTGCTGCACTCCCGTTGTGTCTGGGCCCTTACTGCAACGATGCCGATAGAGATTGAGCAGCAAAAGCACTCCTTACAGAGGCTCCAGTGCTGCTCTGGAGGTCTTCCATCTAGCCCCACATCAAAATTGAGCCTATTTAACATCTAATAAGTCAAGCACAGCCTGGAGAAGTCTGATTTTCAAGCCAGAGCAGCATTTTGCACCCATTTGAAATGTCCATTTGGAAATTCAGTGTGAATAACATAAACATAAGACAGATGCTGCCACTTACCCAAATGTCTTGGAGGAACAAATGGGAACCGAATCTGAAAGCAAATGAAGCAACCAGATTGTAGCTCTTAAGTGGACTATGTACTATAGCGAGTGCAAAACTTGGCAGGAAGGAAGTAAATGTTCACTGCTTTGCTTGATCTACATAAACCATAAATGCACGTGTATTCGTTAGCTCCAAATCTGAAGGCATAATCAAAAGCAGGTGACAGGGGCAGGAGCAAACCCCACTCTTTGGGCTACGGTTTGTGCCTCCACGAGAACAGCTCGCCCCCAGAGAGCCCCAGTCGGGGGCAACCTGCAGGGTGGTGCTGGACCACGGTGGCTCTGGGGAGAGCAGGGGCAGCTGCTTCGGTAGGTGCAGCAGGTGCAGGGAGAAGGCGCCGGGCACAACGGATGCATTTTCACTACCGCTGCCACCTCCATCACGATCCCGCTGGGGTCCAGGCAGGACCAATACCGTCATTTGCTGAGGCGGCGAAAGTAGCGTCATGACGCTTCAGGTTCGGCTGCGCGGGAAGCAAATGAGCTAGAAATGGGACCGACTGGAAACGCTGGTTTTGTGTGAGCTCTATCAGCCACCCAGACACTGAGCATTCACTCCGAGAGCACATTTAGTGCAGCTGGCATTGTGTCAGACGAGACTTGCTTCGTGCAGGAAATACTGAGCACTTGGACGCTCTGAGCGAGGGCTGGGAAAGCATCCAAGATTATGCTTCACATCTGCTCCTGCGAAGCCAGTGCAAGCCCTGTTTTAGCGTGTAGTGTAAACAACAGCATCACTAGTGAAACACAAGCACAAGCAAATGTGCGTACGCTGTGGGGGCCATCTTGAGCCCAGCGCCTTCGGAAACGGAGAGGTGCCTCGTCTGGCCACAGCCGGGGAGGAGAAAACCCTCCTGTGCTGGGCTGCGGAGCAATGCTGCGGGCGAAGCTTTACCGAGGGGGAGAAAATGAATGGAGCCCTGACAAAGGCACTGGTTGTTGGGTTCGTGCTCGCACACAACCCCTTGGCCCTCATGCACAAGCAGGTTGGATCCACGTCCCTTCTCTGCTAAACAAGCCCCCCCGCAGAGGTTAGTCCCCCACCTCCACCAAGGAGGACGCCCGTGCTGGCGGTGGAGTCCCCCGGCCCTTCCCTGCCGGGCAACGAGGGGACGCAGCATTTCGGCTCCCGCGCAGGGCCGGCTCCTCAGCAGAAGAGCGCTGGCTATTCCCTGGGTGCGCTCGCTGCAGCAAAGGGGGAGGCGGGTACGTGCTCCCCCATGACTAGAGGAACGTCAAAGCCGTGCTTTATAAAACGGCAGGGTCTGAGCTGTCACGCTTCGGGCCAACTGGCCACAGCAAACTGCTAGGTCAGATGGGGAAAGGTGCGACTTTAAAGTTCAAATGTAATGTTTTGTCAGGAATTTAAAGTCATGACACCAATTCCCTGATGAAATGCTGGAATTCTGACCAGTTTTGCCTGTAACATCTCCAGCGTCTTACATCTTGCATATTCCTAAAAATCACCTTTTCTTTCATCAATCAGAACTCATTCTTTACAAAAAAAAGTCACTGATGCACAATTCCAGCCACCTCTTGACTTTCCTTTGCTTTTCCTTGTCGCCTCCATAGAGCGCAAGCCCACTAAATGCTTCCATTCCTATTTCTGGCACCAATAAATCTAAATTTTCAAGCTTGGCAAACTCGGCTAAACAACTGGCATGGAGATAAATGATTCCTCTAAGATAATGTACAACTCTCATTACCCGAGGACTTTTTTTTCCAATTCCCCCCAAATACTGGTTTTAAAGTCTCAGAAAACCACGGCTTTATCTCCCCCAGAAATAAAGGTACTAGCTTAATATAACAGAGCGTTCCCTGCAGTGCAGTGATGGATTCTCAGTTCTTGCCACAGAAAATGACTTGTGATATGGCAGGTCTCATCCAAACGGGGAGCAAATTGTGAGTTTGAAAAATGCAGCCTCCCAAAACAGCCTCCAGAAGAAAATCTTTGAAATGAGACTTAACAGCCAGCACACCCTCTAACAGTCTAATAAATAGCATTCAGCTCAAACTCTCCAACACTGCAAGGGAACAGGAGAACAAAGGGATTTGAAGCATGGATTAGATCATTCCAAATGGTCTCAACATTGGTGGTTCAGGGGTTTTCTTTTTTTTTTTTTATCCCCAGCCTTGTGGCAAAGGCTGGATTTGAACCTTTCAGGACAATGTTTTGACACAAATATTTAAGCTATTTAAAATAAGTAATAACCTTCAGTTCCCTTCAAGAGTATTATATTTAAAACAGAGAATGGGATTAAAACAGATTAGCTTCCGACGTTTCTTAATGTGGCAAACAGCATCAATCAGATCATATCAATGAAAGCTGACAGCTCAGGGAAATCCAGAGGAACAGATTCTCTTAGAAAAATGAGATATTTGATCAATTTTTTTTAAACTTTTTTTTCCAAGCTGTTAGAAACTGCATTGACTTCATAAAAATGTAATGACAGCTCAGCTTTTGCTTAGCATAACATCCCGAAAGTGAATGAGAACATTAAATTAACGCAACCTGGTAACGCTGCGCACAATATAGAAGTAAATACTATTGTCAATTTACTGTCCAAATACTATTGCCCATTGATTTTCTACATGGTGAAATAAGTGAAATGCCTTGCTTGCAAGCCAAACTCTGATCTTGCAGTTTAATGCCTGGAGACAAACTGGTGCAGAGCCCTAGTGAAATCCATCAAGCCACAAGGTACGAACTGAAGGATGAGTCCCAAGGCAACGACACCAGTATGAAAGCCGAAGTTTAAGTATGCAGAAATTGCCTTTTACCTGTCTCTCACACTACCCGCAGCCAATCCCACTGCTTTTCTCAGCTATCCTGTGACCTGTCCCCCACTGGATTTGTCTGTTAGCGCTGAACTGTGCATCCCAGGAAGAGCTGGGTAAGCACAGTGATGGGTTTTTTCTTATGAGTTCCTTGGACTTTTATAAATTGTTTCAGACAGACTTCCAGCCATTTCGGTTGCTCTTCCTCATGTATTGGGGTCATCTGTGCACACTGGTACAGATGCTAATAACGGAAAAGTTTCCAAGTTGTGTGTTAGTGGTAAATTAGCCAACACATTTTTGTACACAGGCAGCACATGCATTTAGCTCGTGAGGAACAACGCAAGAGAGTATCTGGTGACTAGTGAGGAGCGGTGAAAATGGGGCGGCATGGCAGTGCCGCTGTCACACAAGGGACCTGTGTCATATTTGTGCTGCGGATAAAGCCAAGCTACAACTCGCTAGTGCAATCAAATCAAGCATGAAGGTAGTAGAGCCCAGTGCTTAAAATGGCATTATCAGTACGCTCTGTGGGAACCAGAGATCCAAATCCCTTTGCATTCACTTGGCATAATCTTTGAGAAATCTCTTCCCAACTGTTTTTAAATAAATCCTGTTAAATTCTGCAGTGAATTGTCCTTATCTCTCCACACCTGTGTGCCAGCCCTGTTTTCTTCTACCTTTTCTCCCCACGCCTGGACAAAGGAGCGTGTATCTGTGTGTGTCAGTGTGTATGTACGTCTGAGACGAACTAAAGAGACAATTATCTTCAGCTGAAAATAAACATAATGAAACTATAGATGCCTAATTTTTGCACCTGGAAGATCCTCTTACAGCTATTCACTACTAATCACTCTTAGCTAATAAATGAATAGAATAACTAATGTGATTAGAGTAATTTGCCTATTCATCAGGAATATTAAATGAATTGAATATTTTGTATTTGACTCTCCTCTCAGCATTTCTGATACTGTAATTAGCCCTATGCTTATTCCTGTGGCAAAACCACCATGTGGCCTTCAGAACATAAGGATGCTTTGGTTCATTCTGCATTGCTGGACAGATGGACGCCATGTTCTGCAGTCATACCTTTCACACCAGACTTATGTAGGATAAATTGCCTCCCGTCCCACCAGAAAAGACTTGTTCTCGGCTGTCATGAGCATCGGTTCAGAAGGTGTCCAGGAAATACTTGGCCACCACGACTCTTCCTTATTTTCTAGTTGCGAACATAGCAGCTCTCAAAAGACATCTAGGTGAACTTCCAGACAGGTAATAGTCCTGTTAATACATGCTGAGAAGGTGGCTGTTATACTTTAACCTCGCAGAGGAATCAGGCTGAAGTTGAACTATGCAAACTAACCAGTGGGCAGATATTCAAATAAAGATTTCAGATATATACATAAAGGAAAAAGATCGTTTGAATCTGGGATACAATTTTCCAAATCCATACAAGATTCCTTGAGAGCAGACAGGAAAGATTTAGAAAAATAATGCTGGTCCTTGTCCGTTTCTAGAAAATAACGGGGATATATAGAACAATACTGAAAAGATGCATTAATAAAATTGCCAAAGATGATCTGTCACTTCCTCTTGGTAAGAAGCCAAAGCATTTTATAAAATGCATTTGCACTTAACCAGAATGATATCATAACCTTCCTTAGTCATATCTTTTCATGCCTTCCTGCTACTCCACAAAGCAGACATCAAGGTTTTCAGGAGACATCCTCAAAATGCTGCATTAAAATTAAAAAGGGAAGAGGCTGCATCTAAAAGCTGCACAAACAGAATCACCTTCAGCAAAACCTTGGGCATGAAATACATGGCACGGTGCATGTTCGTAGCAGGAAAGGAAATTAAGAGGAGAAAACAATGAATTATTGAAGGCTTCAGGGTTCTCTAGTCTGTCTGCGTAGATCTAAAATCAAGATGTCACTACAATCTCTTTCGGGGTCTCGTGCTGTGTTTGATTGGAGCGATGCAGATGTAAGAGTTTTACTCTTTGAGAAGGGACCAGGGCATAATTAGGGTTTCATTTGGGTTTCACCTCACCCCTTTAACACCTGTTTACACTGACCTCATGCAGTTCCAAGGGTTGTGGGGTTTTTCTGTTTTGGTTTTGGGGGTCTTTTTTAAATAGCTGCAGAGACCTGGAGAACTTCACATGTTAGTATCACTGGCGTTCTGCTAAGGCATCATCCTTGATCCATATTAATTATGTCTAGCTAAATCTATACCTTAGCTCCCAGATGTCCACATGCTGAACCGAGATCTGGATTCCTGTTTTAGAGATGAGGTGTTGTGTATCACAAAGCTACCTGGAGAACATCCTTCAAGGTAGAGATGAGGCAAAGTCTCTTCTAAATTCTCTTTCATCTAACCTTACACAACATAATAGTTACCTTCTCAGCTACCCACAGCTCCTCACCATTGTTTAGCTTTCTACTTAGACCTGGAGTTTTCACTGTGAACCTCAAATCAGTTTCACAGATTTACTTAGATATTTTTAACCTCTCTCCCCCCCCCCAATTACTTCTTTCAGAGTGCTTTCAGACTGCGAAGTGTAAAACACTTTGATTCCTAGGTTGTTGTGGGAAAATGCTATATGAATGAATAAGTTATAATAATAATAATACTACATTACAATGATAATGATGGATGTGTTTTAAACAAAGCCTCTGGCTGCCAGTGTGGAGGAGCTATGGAAAAATCAAAGATAATCTCGCATGAGGAGAATTGTAATGAGAAAGACCTGGAATATGTTATCTCCCTGAATTGCTGCTATCTGCTTACCCAGGAACTGGATCGTCCCAGTTTGACTTGAAGAGTGTGTCAGGTCTTAAGCTAAATTTAGGACCAGGTGCTCGGCTGGTGTCAGCTGGTGCGGCTCCACTGACAGAAACGGAGCTGCGTGAATTCATTCTGGGTTCATTTCTATTACAGTGGGGCTCAGTGCATTGGTCCCAGCATGGAGCAGGACCCTGTTGTACTCAGCACCATACATGCGCATGCGGCCTGTTTCATCCTCAAAGCCCTTGCAATCTAAATAGATGAAAGCGAGGAGAAATAGATTAAAAGACTCGCCCCAGCCACCCAACAGGTCAATGGCAGAGCCAGGAAGAGGTCCCACAATTTCTGACTGTCACGCCGGTATCCCATCCACCACACCGTGCTGTCTCCAGTAGAAACCTGCTCTGGCAATCACAGTTTACTGCTAGGTAAAGGCAGAATCACAGAATCCCAGGGGTTGGAAGGGACCTCTGGAGATCATGTAGTCCAACCCCTGTGCCAGAGGTTAGCTGCTTAAAAAGCTGCCTTGCTTATTGCCCCCCTACAGCAGGCTGAGCTGTAGTTTAATACAGCTTCTTGTCTATAGACAAAACGTGGACATTTACCAAAAGATCATCTCTAACGTAAGTAAAAATTTGCATGGCATCACACCCACAATTTCTTTAGGTATGTGTACCTGTATGGTGGTTAAGTGCTAGCTCCTCAGTCACGGGGAATTTGGAATTACAATGGACATGCTGAGTCCGACACAGAAACAGGACAACAATCTTTTCTGCTCCAGCTTCAATCCTAAGGCTGCCAGACCTATTGATACTATGAAGTTGAGCAATATCCTTTGTAAAATATAATGCAGAATACTGCACAGGGTGCTTGTGTTCAAATTTCAGAAGCATCACAGGATCTGGGAGACTGCAAAGCAAAACCTCTTCAGCAGCAGAGGATGCAAGCTGAAAGACAGAAAGCAGCAGAGCCCTGCAAGCTCCCTGAATGCTTCCGAGGCTTTGTAAGCCTTCCTTCCCACCAGAAACCCCCAGCCTGCCCAAATCCCTCGTGTGCAAGCCATGCCACTTGGGGTCGGGGGCTCTCGGGGCAGGGGGGAGTTTCTTGTGCCTGCTGGTTTGAACGTGTGCTGAACCAACATCCCGATTTCATCTGCTATCTAAATCTCTCCACCCGCAGGATAGCTTCTAGGACCCTGAGAAAGTAATCTCATGATTTATTAGGTTTTATAACAATGGCAATAAGCAAGGCAGCTTTTTAAGCAGCTAACTGAATTGTGATGTGGGGTGGGTTTTTTTTCACAGCACAATGTGGATCTATTTAGCCTTATAGCTTGAATTTCAGCCTTTCTTTGCCCATGAGAAAGCCTGGTAAATGGGATTTGTGCTAGAAGCTATAGGGGAGAATATCTTTTAATTAACCAGGAGGGTGGCTCAGGGAAGATCTAGCACTGTCTCTTAGCTGGGTTTCCAGCCTCACTGTGAGAAAAACGTATACAAATTAAGGTAGAGCAGTAATTGCAAATCAAATTCCCGACGACTCGGATTCCTCTCCCCGGTATAACTGGGCTCGTAGAGTAGCGGGGACGACTCGACTGCAGCGCAGGTGCAGCTGTGCAGGCACAGGCAGCGCCCTTCGGCCTGGCTCGCGTCCCCCAGGGTGCGCTGGGACCGGGGGCACCCTGCTCTGCGCTCCCCAGCGCCCGATGCTCAGCCCATGTACACCAGCGTGGTTTCGCTGAGGTCAGGGAGGCAGCGCTACTTGAAGGCAGAGGAAGACGGTCTTCAAGGCAAGGCAATCCAAACCTCTCATTACGCTGCTGGTAGAGAAATATTTTTCCTAAGAACACACCGAGTTCCTCTGTCCAGAAAGCACAAACTCGGCACAGATCCTGCCCTATCTGCATCATCAGCCTTGCTGGCTTTGGCACGGGTTCCTGCAGAAGAGAGGCTCAGGCGGTTGTGCTGACCACGGCTCCTTCCCTAACTCCTCTGTCACCTGCGAGACAGTGTCACCAAAGGCAGATCTGTCTCAACTGTTGGCAGGTCAAACAAACCCTCTGGTTTGTGGAAAAGCTGAAAAGATACACCTTAGGAAATGCTGGAGAACCTACAGCGGAGAGAACTTGCCAAATAGCACTGCCACTGCAAAAGCCTTAGTGGGAGCCCTCACCTTCTTAAAGACTGAGCGAAGCAAAAATGAGGCACAACTCCAACAGAAACCAAACTTCATTAGCGCCAGGACTCAGGGAATGGATATGCACGCTTCCAGCATGGACGTTAGGGATGGAGCTGAGCCCAAAGCCTGTATACTGATACCCCCACTACTTCAGTTCATTTAGTTCTGGACCACAACCAGGTCCATCCCTCCTGTGGCCCCGTCTAGCTCTCCATATTGCCCTGTGTTTTTCCTCGCCAAGTCTCACAGTGTTTTACTGGACAAGGCATGCAAGTTAAATTTACATTTTATTTGAACAATGTTTCATCTTGTTCCTGTGTGTCTCTGCTGGTGATGAGGCAGTAAGAACCTGATGAAATTTATTTCTGCTCTTTCTGCCACGCTGTATAAATAAAGGAAAAGAAATAAAATACTTCTCCAACAGGAAGTGCGAATGCTTTAATGCTTTGTTTAAATATGCAGTTGAGAGACTGTATTTATCACGCAGCATCTCTATGCGTCTACAGCTGAAATTTGCTCTCTAAAATTAAAAGATCTCATTTACATGCATTTTATAGCTGTGTCACACCACTGAACTCAGTGGATTTGCTCTTAAATCTATGCTGGGTAAGAATCATGCCTAAAGCTTCGCAGAAATACCATAGCCCACTGTATGCATGTTTCCCAGGTACTGTGAATTCAGCTGGCAGGCTGCATCTCCCAAGAATAATTGGTGTATACATACACCATGTGAGATTTATATTCCCTGCATCTTTGGCTATATACAATATGATTTAAATGGCACAGGCACTAGAGAAAGTGGACAGTAAACCGTACAGTATTTGAAAATAAACATAAAGCAAAATGGTTTGACATCCTATTTCACTTAAAATGTAAATGGTGAGCATTCAGAGCATGATTTACAACCTTTTTAAAAGCACAAATGTTTTTCTTTTCAGCCCCCTAACTCAGATCCCACAAATCAGGAGAAATCTTTGCAGCATCAGGAAATCCCCCTTGCTGGTTTTCTCCTCTCTTTTTGTTGCTATCCAAAGAAATGGGCATGGATCCCCCAGATCAGTTTTCCTGACTTTTTTCCCCCTGGTGTCTTGAACTGAAATTTGGCTGTATTTTGAACTTTATGCTGTAGGCTCACAGAGAGAGAGAGAGACAGAGAGAGAAGGGAGAGGAAAGAAATATAACACGTGAGCCCGCTGCTCATCAGCTCGCTATTGCAGCCTCTTGCCCAGGATTAACACCTTTTCATCCCCATAAACCTGGCTGTAGCGCTGTGCATCACATGCGAGGGCAGCGTGGGCTAACGCTGTGAGACCTCTTTCATTCACTGACTCCTGCTGCTGCCTGGAGCCATCGACCCGGGACACCGTCTCCAAATACGCTCGTTAGCTCTAGGGCCATCACTTTCTAGTGTCTAGGTTAACCTGCCTCCTGCCTTATTTTCCGAGGAGCTGCAGCCTGCCAGGAAAATGGCATCGCTCTGCTCCGGTACCGTTCCTACGACACCATTCCAAGCTACCTTCCTCCTCCTTACCCACCACTAGCGCAGCGTAAGTAGGTGCAGGAGAGAGATCCCCTGCAGACGCCCATCTGGGCTGCGCCGGCTCTCTTCCCAGCCAGGCATGGGGCAGATACCCACCGAGTTTTTCAGGACAGAGCCGCTCAGCTGCACCGGTGCAAGAACTGACCAGGGTTCAAGCTCCGACACACAGAAACCGAGGTGTCGACAAGGTCTTTTGCACCAGAGCGCAGCACGCGTGACAGTCATTATCTACCGACTACCTGCCCGTAACACGGCAAGAACCTGTGAAACTAAATCCCAGCGTGATATTCCTGCGTGGAGAGGAGGAGGAGACAGCCCCGCCAAAGTGGTCCTTGTGCACATCCGGCTCTGAAAGCACGGCACATCAAAGGGAGGACCCAAACACGCTTCCCGGCACCGACTCTCCCCTTCCCGAGGCCCGTGGGGAGGCAGGATGCTGGTTTGAAGAGCTCGAAGGTTGTTCTGGCTGCAGGTGGGGGTCACGGAGGACTTTGCGTGGCCTCAGCATTGGAAGGCAAAGCCCGGAGCTGCTGCCCTCCTCCCTCCCCTACAGCAGCGCAGCGGCAGGGAAAGCAGGCCCCGAGTTTTCAGCTGCAACATCCAGCCCTTAAATCTTTAATAACCTTTCTTTTCTTTACTCGGAGCGCAGAAGTGTGAGCGCACATCTTAAGAGATCAAACCGAATCCTTAATTTAACCAGCTATTAATAAGGGTTAAATCTGCAGGCTGCGATGGCCCCTTTGCCCGTCTCTCCCTCGTCCGCGCGCACACAATCAATGGAGCGGGAAGCCTGAAGGGCGTCCATTTTGAAAAGCCGTAATGAATCATTTTTCCTTAGCAAATCTGGCAAACTTCAATCCTGGTTCCTGCAGCCTCCCTTTCACATGTCCAAGCCCTCTGTGACACATCAAATTTAATGAGACTGCACAGACCTCAAATAAGGCACTGTAGCACTGCTGGGATACTTTATTAAGGAGGATCAGACAGAATGTGT
Source organism: Burhinus bistriatus (assembly GCA_013397275.1). Taxonomy (NCBI): domain Eukaryota; kingdom Metazoa; phylum Chordata; class Aves; order Charadriiformes; family Burhinidae; genus Burhinus; species Burhinus bistriatus. The sequence goes on along the minus strand of VYXH01012795.1, from coordinate 108,328 downwards.
TTGCTGTTTAAGAGCCTTTAAAGGCAAATTACACTTCTTTTGGGGGGGATGAGAGGGGGGACCGGGGGAAGCCTCCCATTTTTGTTCGGTCTCTCGCCCTTCTCGAATAGTTATTCTGCAGGCCAATTCAAACAGAACATTAAGGTTTCTGCAAACAGGGAAAGCAGCGAAATTGGCAGCGAGGGCTGAGAGACCAGCGACGCTCTATTGAAGGTTGCGGGGTAGAAGGCAGACAAAGAAACGTGTTATTTTACAAAATAATAACAATAATAATCTGCCTCTGACAAGCTGTGCGAGGGAACACCCCACCCTGCTAGCAGGTGCTGCCCTTGCTCCGTCCAGGGAAAGGCCAAGTTAACCCTCTCCGGCTGGCTGAGAGGTGGGAATAACTTTCCAGAAAGATGGATGATGATGTGAGATACATGCTGAGCCATCCTTGGGGGAACCCTGGGGCAGCCATTCCAGGGAATAAAGGGGAGAATCAAATATTATTTTTATTGTAATATCTATGTAAATAAATATAAGCACCAGAACAAGGCAGAGTTCAATTCTGCGCACTCAAGGCTTCTGGGGAAGGGAAGCTGTTTAGTTTTGCTTGGTTGGCTTGTGGGGAAGTAAACGTGGATGCTGCAAGAGGTACGAGGTGAAATCCTAGATGACTTCAAGGGTTTTTTTACAACCATAGCCAGCTAAGGGTATGTCTTTGCAGACTCTTTTGCTTTGGAAACCCCATTCTGCATCAGGACGCAACGCTGTAACTTTAGTTGGAGAGAAGAGCACTCTCAAAGCATAGCAACCTCCTGCTTAATTCAGAGCATCTCTTTCAAGATCATCGTGTTCTGCTTCTCTGTGTCCACCTCCGGCTAGGTCTAGCGCTAAAAAGAGATCACAGGCCATCAGTACAAGAGGCTCCTACAAGCAGGAGCACACTGTGACCATCTCAGCGCACTCTAGCTGATGGAGATGTTTGAAACCCGAATGAAATGCACAGCGAAACGGAGGAAAGCGAATCTTAAAGAAAACAATTTGTCTAAGCAAGTATCCAGACTGCTGGACAAGGCAGCACCTGACGAGGCTACAGAAAGCCAAAAGGTCTATCTTAGCCTATCGGATTCCAACCTAGTTGGGTTTTACAGGGAGATTTAAAAATTGGACTAGCTTTCAGAGAGCTTTCAAGGCTATTTTGTCAAAAGCAGAGTGAATATAGTTAGGAAATACCACGTACCAAACCTGGCTCCCTGGTTTCGTGCTCTACTGTCTCAGAATCCAGAGTCCCTGGAAATAGAGGGAGTTGTAGGTTAACACGTCCAGGCAACTGGGGGCTCAGAAAGGCTGGGACACCGGGCTGGAAGCGTAACGCAGCAGGACTGCTTGGTCCTGCCAGGCTCAGCTTGCCTGTTTTCTTCTAAGCAGTGTGCCAAGCATGCACAGGGACTGACCCTTACTCAGAGACAGCTGGAGATGCGGGAAGAACACACAGCTCAGGGGATGTGTATTCAGTCTTAGTATGTCTGTGCTAAAAGAAGAAACTCTGCATCTCAGAAGATTTTTTACACAAATAGAGGAAAGTTATAACGTTTTTATTTTGCCGAAGTAAGGACCTAGCCTTCCAAAAAGTGCAATAAGAAGAAATGAAATCATTTATGCATGAGAAATGCTTCGGTTGCAGAACAAAACCAGAGATGTTTCCTGTGTCAGGACCACTTAGGTGGAATCTGTGAAAGGTCCATGGGGGTGACTGGCTTCATTTAACTTTTGTTCATCATCTTTGGCAATCTAAGGAGGTTTGGGGGTTTGCACAATGAATTCAGTGGTGATTTGGATCCAGGTTGCATTTTATCTGAACCACCCGCATTTGGAGTCACAGGAAGAGTGTGGTTAATGGATCAGTTTAATGGCATCAGTTCTGATCCATCTCTAATTAAGGGCTCTGCCAGGAATACAGTCAAGCAATTCTAATGGCCCAGAGGAAAAATTGTGAAGTCAGGTAATGAAATTTGCTTATTAGACAAAATGGGAAGAAGGAGTGCAGGGGCACAGAAATCAATATGGTAAGCAGGACAGTAACATTTAGAAAGCAGTGCACATGGAAAAAAGCATAGCTAATGAAGTTCACTGCTGAGAAGTGTAATAACGCCGATAACAAATCCTGTACTGATAACATCTTTGAAGATGTTCACCTGGAAAAGGTCCAGTTTACGTGAACTTCTAAACAATTTATTCCATGCTACAGCTTACTTGGCTGGAGAATTTGATCGACTCTGACTTTTTGTGTCTCACAGTGCTTTTATAGACAACTCCTGCCATGCCTCCTTCTAGACCTAGTTTCCTTCCGGCGGTGTGTGTAGTGGAACGTGCCCAGCAGTTATGAAGAGGACAGTGACACAACTCTCGAGGATGCTGGTGAAGATGGGGAAAGACAGGGTCACACTTGAAGCCTGGAAACTAGTTGGACAGATGCTATAATGGCCCCCATTAGACCCTGATAGATGTGTGACACAAGTACCCCTGCAGAATTATCAGCTATGGACTCTTTTATCCAAGGACTGTTTAGGTCTGTTCCCACCTTACCCATTAGTACGGAGAAGACACACGTAAAAAAGCCAGAGAAACACAGATACTGCCAAAAAATGAAAAAGTATTTATTCTGTGGTGACCTACAAAGTGCTGGGCAGGGGAATATTTGTAGGTGGGAGAGTTACAGCTCAAAAGCCTTCACTCGTAGGCTGGCAGAAAAGGAGGGGAGCAAACCAGACCCTTGTTGGCAACCTCCTTTCCGCCCCCC
>VYXH01012795.1:95366-105451 GCA_013397275.1 Burhinus bistriatus | reverse complement strand
CACGCCGCCTTCCCCCCCCCCCCCCCCCCCTTTTTTTTCCTTTTTTTTTTTTTTTTATTTTTTTTTTTTTTTTTTTTTTTAAGGGAAAAAGTTAACTCAAGTTTATAAGCTTTAGCTCTGGAGCGGAGCCTTTTGTGTCTCGCTAGCCCACATAATTGCGCTCCCCCCTCCTCTCACCCGGTGGCAAAGGAATGTAGGTGGAATGTCTTTACATAGAGACCAGCTCACGCAGGGACTACACAATAAGGGGAAGAAACAGGAGCCAATCTAAGTAAAGGATCAGGCAAGCACTGGAAGGAAAATAATATTGGGCTGTCTGCTACCACATCTAACCCTGTGAAATGCCTCCATGAATCCCTTGCTTCCTTCTGTCTTAAAATGTCCTCCTCCTTCCCAGAGGTTCAAGGGACATATCTTGTTACAGTCTCCTTTTTAACACTTTACTTTTCCCCCTCTCTAATGCTACTTCTTTCATTCTGCTGCTGCATATATATTTACTGGCAACGGAAAAAATCAATAAAGGAGAAGGAAATGACTTGGCAGCCTTCCGAAGTGTTAAAATAATTCTCATCTAATTGAGCCCCATTGTTTTTAAACAATATTGCCAGCAGTGCAGCTAAGTAGCTTGGCCTCAGTTTTCAAAAGCGACTAGCGATTTGGGGTGGTTCTGGTTTTCTGGGTCCCTCTTGAAGTCTCCTTAAAGGGACGGGTTTAGTGCACACATTCATACACTCTGCATTGCACAGCTCCCTTCGTATTGGGAGCCTCCTAAATTCAGCTGTCGCTCTGAGGTTTAGCCCTGGGAGCCCACAGCACAAGTCTAATTTGAGGGCATATTTAAGTACGGCAGCCCTAGGTATGATTCTACGTACCTATAAAGTATCCTAGCTGGCTTTTACCAGAGAAAACTTGGAATGATATTAGTAACAAACAGCTTGAACCAGGTGCATTCCAATCTGTCAATTCTTTGTGTGAATTATTGCTACTTAAATACAGACTTTCAGTCCCAACTGTAAAATATTCTAGTACGTGCTGTGCAAGAGCATATACAGTGAATCTTTACACTGAACTGCTTATTGGGGCTGGTTGTAATCTGGAAACTCTTTTGTGGGTAATTCTGACTTTTCCACATTTTGTTGATGTTAGTGTTTTTTAAAAATCAGAAAAAGGGGGACTCAAATGTTGAGAATGCCTAGAGATCCTCTCTGCTCCCAGCACAAAACATTTCCTCCACAACTCAAAATGGTTTCACTTTAATAAAATCCTAAGTGCTTCATTTCTATTTTGACTTTAAAAAAAAAAAAAAGTATTTGTATTATACAAAAATGGAAATGAAAAGTCATTTCCAAATGGAAAACTGAAGTGTTTAATTTTGCAGAGGATGGGAAGCATATCTCAGCTTCGGTGGAATGCTCCATCTTGATTTGAAACAGAGTAAATAACTATTTTTTTCAAAACAAAGTCTTTTCTCAGGAAGGTAACATCTTAAATGAAAAATGTCCCATCAAAGACATCTCAGTGGCTTAACATTTAGAGACTAAGCGTTCTCTTTTCTGCTTCCACACAGGGTGAAGAAGGACACTTCATGGCAATCTTGCGCAAGAACGTCATCCCGTTTCTCACGCCTGCGTTGCTGCTTGAGTAGAGCACATAGGAGGCTTTGCATTTTGTCCAAGATGTCTCCCTCTGGCACCTGAGGAAACAACTATTAGAGTTGCCACTGCTATGCTTTTCTGAGTTAAACACCCGTTATCACCCTGGCACCCCGAGGTTGTACCTCATTTATATAGCAATTGACCAACGTGTGTAATGCCGGGGTTTTTTTTACAGTTCTCTTATTTTCCTGAAATGTGTCTTCAGCTGAACTATGCCTGGGTGAGTCGAGATTTGCATTGAAAAGAGCTACACATGGAAAGACAAACCGCATGACCCAGTCATTTGCAGCAGCACTTGCTGGTTTTGAGTTAAATCTCTCCTGCTCCTTGAGCTTCACTTCCAAGGGGCTCAGCTTGAGATGCCGAGTGCTTGGTTTTCAGATCCTCTGCCCACTGTCTTAAGGCAACAAAGACGATTGGGGGGTTGGAGCACCTCCCTCATGAGGAAAGGCTGAGAGAGCTGGCACTCTTTAGCCTGGCGAAGAGAAGGCTGAGGGGAGACCGTATTCTTTCTTATAAGTATCTAAAGGGTGGGTTGAGGGAGGATGGAGGCAGACTCTTTGAAAAGAGTGGGGCAATGGTCACAAGTTGGAACATAGGAAGTTCCATTCAAACACGAGGAAAAACTTCTTTATGGTTTGGGTGGCTGAGCACTGGAACAGGCTGCCCAGGGAGGTTGTGGAGTCCCCTTCTCTGGAGATGTTCAAGACCCACCTGGTTGCAGTCCTGAGTAATGTGCTCTAGGCGTTCCTGCGTCAGCAGGGGAGTTGGACTAGATGATCTCTAGAGGTCCCTTCCAACTCTGAAAATTCTGTGATTCTGTGATTCCCTGCCACCTTCCGCGTGTACCTATTCTGGGTACCAGTCTAATGCTAGACATCCCTTCTCAAAAACTTGGGCATAAGGTCTCATCCCCTCCAAAAGCATTTTTATCAAAGATGCATCAATGCAAGCACAAACCATCAGTACATTATTCTCATACGCTACTGAAGCACAGGTGTGTCCATGCTACGGACCCCTCGCCATGCTCCACAGTCCAGCTGAGAGCAGCCGTTCTCCTCTGACACCCCTCATTCTGCTGGGAATGTGAGCCAGCTGCGCAGGAAGGGAGTTTGCTGCTGCTACCGAAGGGGCAAATGTGAGCAAATATGCAGAAATGTGCACCTCTGTGCCTTCTGCTGCAGAGGTCCTGGGGAGCAGCTTCTTCCTCTCTCACTCTTAGAGGAATGAGCGTTTGGGTGGGAAACATCTGCCCTTCAGCTCACTCGCGGGGGGTTTCTGGGTTTATTGGCAGGAGCGCAGATCCGCATGGCACTCATAATGTAGTCCATTGTGCGTGTACAACCCCAAATAGGTTAAATCAATAAAACAGAAAAACCTCAGTTCTTGTATCAAATACCATCCATATCTAATGCCTCCAGGATGCCTTCTGATCCCAGAAGGTCCTGCTCATTTGATGCCTTCGCTTCCTGGGTATCCCACAACACTTCCCAAAGGAAAGAGCCAAGATATTAGCTTTCCTTTACAAAAACGGCTTGTGAGAATGTAGGGCCAGTAAAAAGTTTCAAGCTTGACCAACCTCAGCGTCTCCGTTTGCCGTATGGCAGAGAGGAGAGCCCAGCGTGCTTCAGCCCTGACCTCATGGGAGCACCGGAGGGGTGGGGTGGGAATCCCGCATCCCCCCTCCGATGGCGCTGCCAACACCCTGTAAGGAGAGGAGGCTGCTGCTCTACATCGCGCCAGCGACCCCATTGCCCTCAGATGGAAACTAAATTCGCCTAAATTCTCTGCCGTGGAAACTACACCCATCGTGTCTACAGCGAGTATAAAATGGGTGTATTTCCAGCTAATTCAAAAGTAGCCCAATTCAGAGGAGGGAACAGATTTAAACCGTCTAGGGACCGGTGAAAGCCCTGTTGTTGTACTACCAGCTCTGGCCACAATTACCCAGTACCCAGGTCAGCCTTTATTTCAAGCAAGCTGGCACCAAGAGAGTTAGCTGTATTTCAAATCAATACTAAACACCAGCATTTGGCAAAGGCCTTAGAAAAGAATAATGATGATGGGATTAGGAAAAAAGAATTCATAAAACCTAAATTAAAAATCACACCTCACTTCACATTGGAAATTGGACTCAGCCACCCCGCTCTGTTTGGAGCAAGCCTCTTTAAATGCAAGTCATTGTGTAGGGAAATTCTCCCTGGAATCTGGTTTTCCAACACAGCATTCCTCTAACTCCCCACGTTCATGAAATCCCCAGAAAAATTGCAGATTGCAGCAGGACAGAAAAGGCAACCTCCTGGCAGGTATCGCCCTGGTATGCGTGTGTTCGAGAACAAGTCTCTGCAAGACCTGCTGAACTGGAGCGAGGAAACCACTGGCAGAGGGTGGCAAAGGCAATTCGTTTCACAGCTCCTCTCAAGTGATGTCTGATAAGGGATAATCAACAGTCTAGAGATAATTTTTAATTTTCTCTCTCCCCCAAAACACATGTACAGGTTTAGAGTGACAGACAAAGGGAAACAAGTGCTGCGTTTTTGGGTTTTTTCCATCCTTTCCTCTTCATTTTCTCATCCCAGCAGAAAAAAAGGTAAACCAAGGAGGGAGACACAACCTGGTTTGTACTGAAGGGAACGCAGTAACAGCCTTCCTATAAGCGATAACAACCCCCACCACCCCTAGATATCCCCAAGCTACCAGAAATAAAGACATCGGAAAATGCTTTTTTTCACCTGCCCATTATAAAATGCAGTTTTCCTCCTCACCGACTTACAGTTGAGTAAAAGTAGAAGGGCAGTTGACAAACTTCTGCACCTTCTGCTCTGACTGCAAACGCTCCCGAGCAAGGGACTCTTCTTTAACCCTAGTCTGTGCGGCCTCGAGCAAACGTCAGGTATTCTTTAAAATGAAATCATAACAAGCTGCTGTCAATTACTTTTCTTGCTTGCTTCCCCCAGATTTAGGGCATCTGTTGTGAAGTATCTGCATCGAGGGTGAAAAGGGAGGATTTATTCTGTGCTAACAGTTTGTATCACAGACCCAGGGACTCTGCCATGGTCCCGACCGTGCCCGGTGCTGTACGGTGACAAACAAGCACCCGGCCATCCCTGCAGGTGCTTTGGAGGAGACAGCCCTTGGGGCTATAGTATGATTTGTATACTTGGCCTTGCAGGGCTTTACTTCGCAATCGTTCAAAAAGAAAAGACCGTGGGGTTAGTTTTCATTTTTTTCTTAGAAAGAACCGAAGCTAGGAGGAGGCATTTCTAAAGGGGAAGGGGGCAGCGGGGGAGGCAGAGGACCTCCTTGTGAAGCACTCAGGTGAAAAAAAAACCAACCAACCCCACTGCTGAGTTATTTGGCGATAGCTCTTCTCATCTGGGGGTATAAAAGACTCCAAAAAAAGACCACACAATAAAAAGGAAAGCCTGTCTGAAGTACCATGTTTTACACATTGTTAGACTGAAGCAATCTGTTGGAGTGAACCCTTTTAAAAGGGGCCATTTCTGTGTGAAAAGCCAGTTGTGTGGAGCTGGGAGGCATACAGCTGTAGACAGCTGTGGGGCTGGTACTGTAACTGAATCATTTTAAGAGTGAACTCTGGCATGTCGACGGGAGGCCCGAGAAGGGTAGCGCAGCCGGAAAGTACAGTTTGCTTCTGTATGAGCCGGGACACATTCACCTTCTCGTACAGCCCAAGTTAATGAACGTGGAGCTGGATGGAAATAAATCCATGCAGGCTGCTTCTGTCTCTCTTTTTTTTTTTTTTCTTATCTCTTGGTTTTTTAGTTTTGGGGCTTGTTTTATTTTTGGGGGTTTGGTTTTGTTTGTTTGGTTTTTTTTTTTAATTTTTAAAAAATTTAATTCTGGACACACAAGAAAATCCTCCCTTTTGACCCCTGCCTTCTGGCAAGTTTCCAAACACTCGGAGGATCCGGCTGGACTGTCGGTATCATCCCAGGCTGGGATGGATAAGCCTAGAGCTCCTAAGCGCTCAGGGGGAGAATGCTGCTGCTCTCCAGCGCATCTAAATCTTTCCACGCTTCCCCGTAAGGGCAAACCAATACCAGAAGGGTGCATCTGTTCTATCTTCCTAATCTTCCCAACATTACACAATGTACACGGACACACAGATATTTGGAATTAATAACTATTTGGAGGATTCTGTATTTATACACGAAACAGGGTCCCAGCAGAGCAGTGAAACAGGGGTAAAGTTAGATTAGGATCCGGCCCACCACGTCAAAACAGTCATGCTTGTGCAAAGATATTAGTTTCTTGTCCCCGAGAAAGCAGCTAACCTTCAGGAGGAGGCGTCTTGTGTGCATTTACTCATATGAATAGGAAGCGTGCAAGATGACCAGTGGCTGTTGGAACAGGGGACAGTAATAGTGACAAACAAACGTCAACACAAATCAGCTTTCCTTCACTATGGGCAACCAGCTGCCAGGCACTTTGAAGTACCAGCGTACCTGCTGTCCAGGAGCAGATCATTAACAGCGAGGGGTCAAACCGAGACCCCGGCTTGCTCTAAAAATGGGTGTGCTCGCAAACAAAATGAGTCTTCCTCAGCCATTCGCCAGCGGGGTACGCAGTGCCACAGTGAACGGTGAAAAAATTATTTTAGTTCTGGCTTCTATCCAGATCTCCAAGTTAGTAAAATGGGAAACCAATGTGGGATGGATAACCGTCTGTTTGAACTCTGCCCACTTACAGGGTGGCGCTTCCGTAGAGATGCCGGTGGGGGAGACAAGCGAAGCACTGACTGTGTGAGGAGGAGGAGGAGGAGGAAAAGGATCAGATGTAGGCAAAGAGTTTGGTTCATGTTAAAGGGAGTATCAGAAGTCCAGAGGTAAAGAAATTAATTCACTAGACTGACATTTGAAGGGTTAACGGGATTTAAGCTTTGATCTTCCAAGAAAACATGCTGAAAACGTAGCCCAAGGCATGTTCACCATTTTGTTTGCTAGTAAAACAATGCAATTTGATTTTTGTTGGCTTGTTGTTTTTAAGTGGAACCTCATGGGTGTTCTGTTAAATTCAGCCCACAAAAGCAATTTGTGTCATTTTAATGCAGCTCCTGTGTTAGAAATGTTTGTTTTTAAATGCAAGTTTTATTGTTTTCATTGTTTGCACATTAAAAGCTAGATCAATAAGAAAAGCAATTCATGATGTTGTTCTTCAAAATTCAAGGCTTATCTACCCTATAAATTGGGGCAAATATGGAAGTGTGAGAAATAACAAAGGCTTATTCTTTTGGAATATGAAAAGAATAATTCTAGTTCTTGGCTTTAACCTATCACTATATACCATGTGTCTTAATATTTACAGGAAAGTCAAGTAGAGACACAGCTCTGTGAATGATAGGATGGAATAGAGCATTCCGTAATTTGTTATATTCTAAGTTTGCAGAAATGTAGGCATCAATTTAGCTTTTCTAAAATGGAAGATAAGCCTTCATTCTGTGCGAAAGACATAAATTTTTTTACCAGACATTAAGTGTTTGTGTATGTATTTTTATTAAGAAATTATCCCAATACAGAAGGCAAGATGGGGACAACAGCAAGGGTCAGACCTGAGGGGTAGGTATGGGTTCTATCTCTAGCTCTGCTTCTGCCTTTACATTGAGCCTTGTTTAATTCTTTCTACCTCTTAGGACCTCCATTTCCCACCTATACTCAGGGGACCCAAACTACAATGGGTTTCTTGCTCTTTGATATTTGAAACATACTTAGAGATTCCTTAGTTGAGGGTGCTAGAAATAAATCGTTATTGTTATATTTTTGTAGCCCATTTCTTCCTGCAGGGTCCCATAGGTATTTTAAAGTCTCTGTAGCCTTCAGTGGGAGGGAGCAAAGAGCACCCTAGCGTATCATACTCCTTCCGGGTGCAAGATTGTAACCCTGTAAAAGTACACGGTCACTAGATACACATCTAAATAATTTTGTAGAGTGGAGCAAGGGAGAAAGATCTGTGTAATCGGAAAAGTGAAATTTGAGCAAACAATCTTCCAAATTGTTAGCTGACAACTACACCGAATTCTCCTTACTCTGAAAGGTATTGATAAATAAGCGTTTATTTCTACCTTTCAGAAGAAGAATGGCTCTTCCATTGGTTGCGTCAATGGCAGTTATACCACCTCATACCACCTACTAAGTCACGACCCTTCATTCTGCAGCAAAGTGTATTTTAATGATAACATGCCTTTTAAAACATCTCCAAGTGGACTGGCAGATTGCACTTCACTAATTGGTAGATTGATACAAAACAATCAATATAACAATGCAAAACACGAGCAAAAGTCACCACGCATCACTGGATGTGGACCTGCATGACTGTCACTACTTTCATTGTGTGTCAAGCTTCTTAGTCCATCTTCCCTAAAATATTCCTTTCTCATTTCAATGCATTTTTCCTTAAAATGTTGTTGTTACAAGCAGGATCAGGGGTAGTATTAGGTATGACTCTGCATGCCTTCACACCTCATCAAATCCCATCTACAATGGTAAAATTAATGAGGAAAATTGCCTTCTGCAACAATTTCTGAAACAGCTGTAAATGTTTTATTGCTTAAGTGTATGCAGCAGCAGCTTCAGCAAACATACTCCACCGAGTGTGGTAGAGAAAGGACATAGACAGGATCTTTTAGAGAAGCAGACAGCCATGGCTAGACTATATATCTAAATAAATCAGCATTTATTAGCTGATGACTACACAGCATACTGTAGCAAACCACGCTGAAAGACACATTCCTGTACAAGGCCAGCGTGGTGTATCTCGTAGGTTTCCTAATAATGCCACCCTACTTCTCAGGAAGCAGACTGGCGGTTTTCAGGGGAAAAAAAATAAAATCATAGAATCATAGAATGGTTTAGGTTGGAAGCGACCTTAAAGATCATCTAGTTCCAACCCCCCTGCCATGGGCAAGGACACCTCCCACTAGACCAGACTGCTCAAAGCCACATCCAACCTGGCCTTGAACACTTCCAAGGATGGGGTCTCCACAGCTTCCCTGGGTAACCTGTTCCAATGTCTCACCACCCTCAGAGTGAAAAATTTCTTCCTGAGATCTAATCTAAATCTTATAATAGATAAGATCCCTAGATGTGTTTAGAAGTCGTGTAGATGTGGTGCTCAGAGACATGGTTTAGTGGCAGACCTGGCAGTGTAGGGTCAGTGGTTGGACGAGATGATCTTAAAGGTCTTTTCCAACCTAATGATTCTATAAGATAATAGATAAGCTGAGAATATACTACAGGGGCTGCTTGTTGTCTCAAAGTCAAAGATGGGGTTAAATTAGGTTTGGGTTGGTACCCTGACAAGTACAATAAAGTCTACAGTGAAATGAGCACCTGCTTGGAGTTACCACCACCACCCACAATGAAATGATCACACCTGCGTCAAAGATCACCTCTGCTTGAAAAATTAGAGAAATGACTGCATGCTAAAACTGGCGGGCAATTCTGCCACTGCCCCACAGCGAGGAGATGCTCCATCACAGCGTACGATGGCTGCAAGGGTAGGGCTATTCATCCATCCTGTCCATCCAGGACCACTCTGCCTAGGCAGGCAAGCAGGACACCAGCATTTAAGACAGTACTCGCTTTTGTTCCCCCGAGCTCCCTGTCAGTGACCAACCGACGGTTTGTACCAGAGAGGCACAGAGGACCCACACTGTAGACCCACACGAAGGATGCGTTGCGGTTCAGAGAGGGGTGACAGACCAGAGGTTGTGACCTTCTGCTGCGGGAGCCTGGCCACAGGTGATGCCTTCTTGTCCATCATCTCCCACTGCCACGCCACGTGCTGCCGGCCCACGGGGCCGTACAACAGGGTTTGCAGACAGGGAGAAAGCACCAGGGCTACTCTGTTTGCCCGAGTACTTGTGGCTCGGAGCTTTCACGTGAATGATTTGAAAGGCCCTTGAGAGTCACTCAGTTAGGTAGCAGAAAGAAAACCACATGATTTAAGTGGCCACTCCACACCATGCAAATAGGATTTGAACCCGAGAGGCGCAGCGCACCATGAACTCCCATTTACTCAGACCATAGCCTGGGGCGTTCAAAAGCTTTTGGCATCTTGCGAGTTCAGCTCAGAACAGCAAAACTTATTCAAGAACAGCAAATAGCTGGTGATAACTAATCTATATGCTGGAAGTTGCTCTCATAAAACATTTGCTAAATAATTTAGGAACAAAAAACAGTAATAATAAAAAAGCCAAAAAACCAAAGTGTTCTCCCAGATGATCTGCAAATACAAAGCAGCAGTAAGTCTATCAAATAAATTCACCTAGTGCTACTCTCATATTCCCTACCATCCTCCCAATCCCAATTTTCTTTTGATTCAGCAGCTTTCCTCCTTTTGGCATTTCTGGCTGGCAGGGATAGATGTACTTGGTTAGAATTCAATACCACGAGGGGGTTTAGTAACTGA